>JAWPHD010007087.1:0-134561 GCA_037043455.1 Cyrtodaria siliqua | reverse complement strand
GAGTTTTCCGGACCAAACTAGTTCATTTACAATAATTAAATCGGATGTTTCATTGAACCTTGTCTAGTGAACATGCACATTGCACATGCAAATGAAGCACATTGTGATGGCTTTATTCGTATTTGGATTAAAGGGACACACGACAATCTAGTATTCACTATTTCGTCTTAGTATACTATAAGTTTTAATATATTATTTGTGCAATAATATCAAAAATTGATATGCAAAAACAAATTGCTTTATACTATTCTTATACTTAATATTAATGATTGAACAAATGCAAGTTATGCAGCAAAACTAGCGGGACGCCGTGAGTTATTTTTAAATAAAGAATGCCGTATGCCCTTTAACATCCACATTTCTTCCAGATAGCCTCCCGTTACTTTAAAATGGTGGACCGTTGTCTGAAATGTGAGAAGTGTACAGCTGCTTTTTTTCATATCGACAAGTTGGTCAGTGCATTCCATATTATCAGGAAAAAATTAGTCAATGTATCGACAGCCACGATGTACTTCGTTTGAAATATATGCAGACTAAAATAGGTATTGGAATGCAAAGCTGGGATTTTGAGGACCGCATATCATATGCTGATGCGCTCGGACAACATTCCGAGGACATGGTGGACAATCTTGCTGCCGTCATCTGGCAGTCTTTGTCAGGTAGGCGAAGGGAAACAATATAGTGCGTCAACAAAGCCGGGGATCGACAGCAGCGCACACGTAATAGTTCCAATACGAAATAAGATAATAATTAGATAAGAAATAAAGACGACTGTTAGTCATTATCAGCCTTATCAAGGAGAAGTGTGCCACTTAACGTCGCACCTGTCATTCGCAAGGGATTCAAATGACTGACACAAGATAACGTGATGACGATATCTCTGGAGGTTATGGTGCTGAATTAATTTGTGTGTTCCTTAAAATCTTTATTTTTTTGTAAAAACTCACGATGTCCCGCTGCATAACTTGCATTTGTTCAATCACTGATATTAATTATAAAAATAGTATTAAGCAATTTGTTTTTTTGCATATTATTATTTTTTGATATTATTGCACCAATAATATATTAAAACTTGTAGTTTTAGACGAAATAGTGAATAATTAAAATTTATTTATTTAAATGTAACCAGGGTAAAAGTAAAAATGATACTGGATATATAAATCGAGATACCCATTTCAAACACTTCAAGATTGATGTGTGTCCCTTTAAACGTATCCTTACTTCATCATGGTGTAATACGACACGCAGCTGTTAAATAATAATAAACGTGTATATCGGAAACTTAAAGACAAGTAAAACGATTGCGCCAATTTCCATCTATTTTTAAATTTGGTGTTTGCCAATTGCAATAACCATGAAGCCAGCAGTTGTCTTATCATTTATCCATTTCAACCAACCAAACCTAAGATACCTCCGACACACAATGGGCAACTGTTTTATAATAAAACCTATTGTCCATATACTGTATATTCTATACTTGTAGTTAATGAAAGTTGATGCAGTTTAAGTATGGGACAGGCTGTTAACAATGATAGAGCAAGTTATGTTAATCAGGCCATAGCAAATCAGCAAATCAGATTTGCTATGATATAGTTATCTTAAGACATTGTTTAAAGGGGTTTATGCACCATTTTCAAACAAGGTTTATTTTAAAGGGCTCTGAAAAACTTGAAAAAAGCTGAAAGAATTATCAAAATGCCATGAAAAATGAAGGAGATATGACCTATTGAAAATGTGCATAGAAACATAAATGGAGGCGGCCATTTTGGAACGATGACGTCATCGCGCCTTTTTACCATATATGGCATATTGACAAAACGTCTTTTAAAGCAAAGAAAATCCCTGCAAATGAAAAATAAGCATACAAGTTATACATTCTACATATGTATATTTATTTTTAATCAATTTGGATTGATTTTCTGTGTTTAAACTCAGGCTGTTAAAATGTATTTTGTTAATATGCCAAGATGGCCGCCTCCATTTATGTTCTTTGCAAATTTTCAATAGGTCATATCTTCTTTATTTTTCATGGCATTTTGATAATTCTATCAGCTTTTTTCAAGTTTTTCACAGCCCTGTTAAATCAATTGTATTTGAAAATAGTGCACCAAACCCTTTAATTTGCGTTTATTAGGAGCTGATCTGACGCCCCTGGACGAGTATTTACAAACATAGTTGTTTCTTAAATTATTTATTTTTTAAATTAATTTTAGGTTAGTAATGCATTTGTCAAATGTATTATATCATCAAGATTAACATTCTCAACTCTTATCTGTTGTACATACGAATATTACACGTGTTTGTGTTTTGCAATGCAAAGTATCTTTTTACTATCGTCTCATTTACCTCCGATTGAAGCTACACATGTACGTTATTACTGTATTATGACAAATATATATTTTATATTGTATATTATGATGAGACGTAAATAAATAAATATACTCCGACATCTACAATAAGGCGGAGATATATGTACTGGCATCATGTTAACTGCTTTTCGTATAGAAACTGACCCTTAAATACATTAATTCAGTAATTTAGGGCCCAGCTTCCTTATCCCAAATATTTATAATCATAAAAACCTCTGTCCTATAACTTTCTCACAAGTACATTTATTTTGTATTCTAATACACCCGCACTATATAGCCTAGTTTAAAATATCTTGTTATATTGAACGATATATCACTGTAATTTTTGCAACGTTAGGAGAATAAGCATTGCTCATTGCGCATTGTAACGTATGCAACGTTAGGAGAGCAAGCAAAGCAATGCGAAAGATTTCAGATGTGTGCGTTATTTTCACATTTCGTTCAATTGTAAACAATAATTTCACGTGAAATTATTGTTTACACTTGAACTCCAAACCGTGATATATTAAACGATAATTCACAGTAAACGATGTTCTATTTCTTAAGTAACATGGTAGCTAGGGTGTAAACGGGGCACAGTGTAAAATAACACCGACTGAAAATATAAACTAATATGTGCTTATATGAGCGTACACGAGTGTATTTTTGGTACTGAGCAATAATTAACCAAATGGTGGTTGATAACCTTTCCTTGTACATGTTCTAAACACATATACATTATATGTTGTGTTTAATTAAATATATTCTTATGGCGGGAGGAATACAGTACTGGTTCCACCCAGGGAAAATGGGGTGGTCTGCGTCTACAACAAACAATCAATAGAACATCGACTGTCATATATAGCCTAACATGTGCTTACAGTCATGTAAAACAACAATCAAACGAACACATTAAAGAATAAGCAACACACTAAGTTCGTTATACTTTTATTAAGAAAATATAAGGATTGCAAACTATCCTTATTTGTCGACAAGATCAGGCAATATTTAGACAGTGGTACTATCATGGGTCCTCTTTTTCTTCCAGAACCACAACGTGTGGTGTTTAATCCGGACCATACGCAGTAGTGGCAGAGTAATACTCTACAGGGTCATCATACTGTAGTAAAATATTGGTCCAGTGTAACTTTTGTAGATGCTTTTTATTTATCTGCCTGAGAAAACTATCAAATAGCACAAAGCACGAGTTTCGTTCCCTGGGAGCGGGGGATACTACCCCTCTGCCTCTAGCAGGATTTGCAAAGATGGTTGATTATGTCTCTGCATATACTGAGCAAAACAAGCGCCCATTGTTATTGCTGGTTTTTCGGTCGGCCTTAACCTCGCCAAAAGGCCTAGTTGCCAACGGCGAGGTAAAATAAAACCTTATACTACTTTCTGTCGGCCAGTTTTTGAGTATAAATGCTTAAACATCATTTTTTAAATAAAACAATTGTTTTTTGAGTATAAATGCTTAAACATCATTTTTTAAATAAAACAATTGTTTATGTTTGTAAGCACACTTAACTGAGTACAAAACATTCCATTCAAAGGGAGGTAATTTGATAATTGTGGATAAGCACAACTTTTACAAAAGCTGCATGATTTTTTGGGGAAGCAACCTTCGGAAAATATTGTCTCGGACATTTAGATAGTTTTCATAGAGTTGATGCTTAGGCCTAAAATGGATGTTTTCAGAGAAAGGGGGATATTTGTTTTAACGGGGATACAATAGCTGTTTGGGAAATTGGTGAGGTCTATCTATACTGAACAAAAAAAGAAACGTCCGACAGTTTTGCTGATATTTCCATAGGCCAGTTTTTGAGGGCGTATACAAGCTTAAACAGCGTTTAAATAAAACAATTTTTGATGTTTGTAAGCACACTTAAGTCAGCACTAAATATTCCATTTTATCACATAACTTAAAACGTGGGAGTGGAATAACACCATTCTATATTTTCAATATATAACTAGTAATGTAACTAAAAAAAAAATCGATAATGAATATGATCCAATTCCCACGGTTTATGTCAGTTTTGCGTGTTAAAGCGACAGGCAAAATGCAATAAAATATGTGATTAATAGAATCTAACATTCGTTCTCATTCATTATTGAATTTATTAAACTTGTTAGTAAAAATGATATAATGCCGAGCACTGAGCCTCGCATTATATCATTTTGCCAACTCGTTTAATAAATTCAATAATGAATGAGAACGAATGTTAGATCCTCTATAAATAGTTTCAAATTTGCCAAGCAAGATTTAATTTGTTTTGTGGCCAAAATGCATGTTTTAAGGAAAAGAGGGCTAACTCCCTTGTGTACTGAACTTTTCAAAACCATCTATGTTTGAATTATTGTTGGCGGGTCTATCTAATTGTTCGTAAAACACCATTCATTTTTTTCCAGTGTTGCTGTCTAGACAATCATCATCAACATCAGCAGACGTTTCCTTTTTTGTTCAGTATAATTATTCCCTATATACTATATATCATTAATTATGTTCCTTTTTGTTGTCCACCATTTTCTGTTTTGTTGTCCAGATTATATGGGGAAAAAGTGGGTACTTTCATTGCTCAGTATATATTTAACCATGGCACAACTACAACACTATGCCAGTATCTGAGTTCTCAAATAAGAGAACATGTTTGTGTTTATCCTATATAAAGTCATAACACTATGCCATTTACACTGTATATCAAGCATTTTTGAGTATTAGAAACACACAAATACACTAATTATTGCACGATTCATACATTAAAGAAAGGTGTGACAAAGGCTCTCATACCCCACCACCTGTTTTCCCATTCTTCCTGAAAGCTATTAGCTGTGTTTTCCCCTGCTCCCCTTAACACACCACCTTCATATTAAAATGTCACTTTTAAAAAAATTCCACCACGCACCCTGTTGAATCTAGACCTAAGTAAGCCTTTTCCCATGTAAACCAGCTTTAAATTCTTTTTTATTTGATATTTGGATGTTTAACATCTATATAAAATACCCATCATTATTATGTCAGAGAAGAACAATGTATGAAATTCAACAAAGCTTTAACAAGGAAACCAGGCCATTTGCATTGTCATTTCTGAAAATGGACAAAACATTAAAGCCTGAATGTAAAAAGTCACAACACATTGAATATAAATATCACAGCACAAACATTTCTTAATGTTATCTTAACAAAAACTATGGTTGATCAGTCTTGCTCGTTAACCCCTTAACAAACAGTTCAGTACATAAGTAACTTATAATATATATAATATATATATATAATTAAAATAATCACATTCGATGTGGCCAATCAAGTTGAAAAATCATTAAAACAAAATATGGTCCCTAAAATCAAAACTGTCTACGTGATTCTGAAATGTACATAGTTCATGTATAAATAGTTCATGTATAACACTGTCAAAACTGTCATGTACTAGTAACTTAAAGATAAGACTAGAAAAAAAAATGCAAAGTACATCAAAAATATAATAATGTTTTTTTTTCAATTTGTTAATTTATAGAGCTGATAACTATCTTAAAGGGTTACACGGCAATATTGATATGTGTAAAACTTGCAGTGTCCCATTAGTTTTCCTACTTAACATTTTTTCAATCATTAATTTTAGTTATTACAATAGTTCAAAGCAAATTGTTATTATACTTTACTATAGCAGATTATATGGCAATAATAATATATTTATAATGGAAAAAAATCAAATTTGTATTTAATTATAAGCAAGCCAGTTTACAGACAGAATTATACTGGATGAATAAATTGAGATGCTAATTATAATGTTTGATCAAATCTTTAAGATTGCCATGTGTCCCTTTAACCCACATGATCAAATCTTTAAGATTGCCATGTGTCCCTTTAACCCACATGATCAAATCTTTAAGATTGCCATGTGTCCCTTTAACCCACATGATCAAATCTTTAAGATTGCCATGTGTCCCTTTAACCCACATGATCAAATCTTTAAGATTGCCATGTGTCCCTTTATCCCAAAAATGTTCACTCTTTTCCATTTGTAGGCCAAGCATATATACCATGCCAAGAAAAATAGTATATTAAACATGCATTAATTTTTTTTTTTAATTTACAAAGTTGAGAATTAGTTAACACACCAATTTTCACACTTTCCATTTGTAGGCCAAGCATATATACTAAGCCAAGGAAAATACATTATATTATTCATACAATAATGTTATAAGTAATGTTTTAAATTACAAAGTTTAGAACTATTTAACATACCAACTTACATTCTTATCACATAGCATCATTTTATACTGTCAAGAAAAAATACAGTATATTAAACTAAAAATAAAGTTTTGTTTTTTCAATTTATGAGTATAGAACTATTTAACACACCAATTTTCATTTCTATCACATGTTAATATGATTATTTCTATCACTAGCATCATGTTATACTGTCAAGAAAAATGCAGTATATTTAACATACAATACATTTTTTTTTTTTTTAATTAACAAAGTTTAGAACTACTTAACACACAAACTTTTATACCTATCATTTACGTAGGCCAAACACATCATGTTATACTACGTTAAAACCATACTAGTTATATATACAATGCAAACCATACTAGTTATATATACAACGCAAACCATACTAGTTATATATATACAACGCTACTGTAACTTTTTTATTTAAAGCCACAATCCCACCAACAACAATCACATGTTATAACAGATGTAAACCATTGATAAGGTATATATGTAACCTACATATACCCCTCAAAATAAGTCAAGGACCATCCCTTATTTATTTCAATAAGATTAAAGTTTGCATCATCGCATAAGTTTAAAGACACTTTGCATTCCAAAAATGGAAACAGTTTCCTGTTTCTGTATCAGTTTCCTGTTTCTGTATTCTTAAGGAACATGCAAATTTTTTTTTTTGAAAATTCAGATTCTGAAATTTCAATAAAATGCTTTTTTTCACCCAAAAATGTTATTTCATATTATTTGCATGACTATTGATTCCTTAACAAACATCTGTCACCATTTTCTTTAAAACAACTCTACAGATAAGCGTGTAGTACCACCAAATATGCAACTATTTCTTGAAAATTTACTTAATTTTGGATGGGATAAAAAATCTGCGTTTTTCAAAACTGTTCAGAGTATAATATGCATTTAAACTGTCAAAGGTTCGTCAATTTCGGGGGAAATTTAAATTTTGCGTCAATAGTTCCATTGGCAGTGATAATATGTAATGAATAAATCGACAAAACATATTAAAACTTTCAGCATTGTTGTTTTGGGGAAAATTAATGATTTTTTAGAAATTATCAAAAATCTCGGACTCTTATAATTAGCAATGTATATCAACATTTTGTTTTTTATCTAATGCGAAGACCTGACAATGTCCAGTTTAATGCAACATTGCTTACACATTCTTTGTATCCATTTGAAAATGGTATGTAGTCCATTTCACTGGTAATAATATGGAGAAATATTCTTGCGGTCCTTAACTTATTTTGAGGAGTATATGTTGCAAATCCGAACTCTTTAATTTCAATATAAAGGCCTTAATGGGCCAAGCAAAACATCAACCCTATAGTTATCATTGGCCAAGCAAAACATCAAAACATCAACCCTACAGTTATCATTGGCCAAGCAAAACATCAACCCTATAGTTATCATTGGCCAAGCAAAACATCAAAACATCAACCCTACAGTTATCATTGGCCAAGCAAAACATCAACCCTATAGTTATCATTGGCCAAGCAAAACATCAGCCCTATAGTTATCATTGGCCAAGCAAAACATCAACCCTAGTTATCATTGGCCAAGCAAAACATCAACCCTATAGTTATCATTGGCCAAGCAAAACATCAACCCTATAGTTATCATTGGCCAAGCAAAACATCAACCCTATAGTTATCATTGGCCAAGCAAAACATCAACCCTATAGTTATCATTGGCCAAGCAAAACATCAACCCTATAGTTATCATTGGCCAAGCAAAACATCAACCCAATAGTTATCATTGGCCAAGCAAAACATCAACCCTATAGTTATCATTGGCCAAGCAAAACATCAACCCAATAGTTATCATTGGCCAACCAAAACATCAACCCTAAAGTCATCATTGGCCAACCAAAACATCAACCCAATAGTTATCATTGGCCAAGCAAAACATCAACCCTATAGTTATCATTGGCCAAGCAAAACATCAACCCAATAGTTATCATTGGCCAAGCAAAACATCAACCCTATAGTTATCATTGGCCAAGCAAAACATCAACCCTATAGTTATCATTGACCAACCAAAACATCAACCCTATAGTTATCATTGGCCAACCAAAACATCAACCCTATAGTTATCATTGGCCAACCAAAACATCAACCCTATAGTTATCATTGGCGAAGCAGCGAATTATGAGTTACCAACTCTTAATTCATTTTACTCATATTCAATTATGGTAATTTTAATTAAATTGAATTGGGGTTTTAAGGGGCACCAATACATGAAAGGTTCTATGGCACCTAACAGGAATGAACGTGCCAGGCTCATCCTCCATTTACATCGAGATAAAATATGGAGAATGGGCCTAGAACCTTCTCACCTGCAGAACTGCAGAGTTGCTGCAAATTCTATTGTAGACACTCCATTTATGCTGGAGCCATGTTTATTGTTGTTCTGCCACTGCTCTAGTGATATGAGCGGGATGGCATTTGAAACAATGCCGTGATCACGAAGAAGACATTTAATGAGCATGAACAAAAAATGACAAAATGAACATGAATTTGGGGGTGTCTACCCCTCTGCCTACCCTCCAATGGGATCTGCAGTGGCCCTATTCTTTGCCCTGGTAATGTTAGCACCCGTGAATAAATCTACTAGTTTAATTGGCACACATGCATTATTTAATGACCTCAACACATGGACAGAGTTCGTGAGAATTATTTATTAGTGAAATTTGGCAGTTTAGTTTCTTTAAGAAAATGAAACTTCAAATGAAAGTGTATGAGTATTATTTGGTTACATCAAATGGGCACAATATATATATATATACTGAAAAACTAAAGTTTAGCAAGCCCTTATGCACATCTAGCTTATACAAATGTAATGTTATTTTATATTGTAAAGTATTTGAATCATTTGCATGACTTAGGTTGATCTTTTTTACTTACTTTTTGTATTCCAACGTAAGTTTATATTGCACCTTATCATCCCTTATTTTTTAATAGTTTTATCTTTATATCTTTACAATAATTTTTAATTAATACTTCATTTCTTCATTTTTCATAATTTTTTGCGCACAATATGACCTATTTATGTGTCTACGTGCCGTAAAACACCATTTATTCATTCATTCATTCCAACGTAAGTATCAGAGTTATCTCCCATTTATTTAAAACATACTATTTCACATTTAAAAATACAAGTAAGCTAAAGAGCAAGATTAAACATTACAAAATAACTGTTATGGGACTCAAGATATATAACAAACGCTAAAACAATCGACAATTTCCTTGCCATTATAAAGATGTAGGGAACCAAAGTTTACCATTTGTAAAATTACCTCCCTTAACATTGAAATAAGAGTGAAACTATCATTTCTGTAAAACATGTAGATTACCACATGTTGCTATTTTTTTCGCAAATTTCTTTTGCGACTTATTCCCGTAATACAACTGTAATTATGTAAGTTATATTGCCCATGACCGCTTCTACACATATACTAGAATCTGTACAACGGGATTTATATGTTATTTACTTGTTAAACTTATTTTTATCAGTTTACATATGTACATGGTAATCTACATGGTAAAGCATAATACAAACATATAAAACATAATGAATGTCATTTTTTATGTCATGATGACCTACTTTGGCTCATTTTGTTTTTTTGTTTTTGTTCTAGCACAAAGGAATGTCATTCCATCCGGAGTTGTACAATAATACAGACAATATCTTAATGTGTACCATAAATGTGTTATCATTGTTTTCATATTTTATAAGAATGCACATCATGTTACTTACATATGTGCCACATATGTATTTACAATTACATGTACCCTCTTATTTAAGTAATAACTCTTTCTGCACCATAGTCGTAATTTCAAATATATAAAATGTAATAATAAATTAATATTAATATAAAATGTTATATAACAAATTGTGGTAGTATATGTTATTATAATGAAACTTATTTTGACAATGAGGAACTCATTCTTTGAACAATTTCCTGCTGAAAGAGTTAATACATATGTGTCACAAAGCATTGTAACGCATGTATCACAAGGAGTTATAACATATGTGTCACAAGGAGTTATGTAATTCAATTGGTTTTGTAACTATATTAATAGTTAAGAAAACTATGCAGTAACAAAAATACACCAGAAACAGTATGTTCAATATAAAAAAGTTCACATAATGTAACACATAACTTTAGCTACTTCAGCTACTTTTCTTAATTGCACCTTGCTCAAAATTCTAAGCATCTCATTGGTTGAGTACGGTCACGTGGCGATCCCCTATTTTTCTATAGCGGGTCAGTAGATTTCATAGAGGTCACTAAAACAATATGGACTACTTTTCCGATTCAAAGTTTAAATCATTTGCAAATAGTTCTTTAAGGCGTTAGTAACAAACATAATAAGTAAATTAATAATGTTTTTATACTGTACCGGTCGTGACGTCAACGTCATGACGTCAAATTGCGCGAACGTCTCAATGACGTTGACACTCCATTAAAATGGGTTAAATATCAGTGTTTGCCTTAGAGAAGGTGCTCGATGCAATAAATCAGTTATTGGGTTTGTTGCTGACCCCCTACAGCAATATGCGGGGTCAGTCAGATATATAAAAGGACTCGGCTATTGCCTCGCCCCCTATAAATCTTACTAACCCCACACATTTCTGTAGGGGGTCAATAACAAATCCAACAACTAATAATAGAATACAAATGTGGGGCTACTTAGGAAACATAGGGAAATATCATCTACATATTTTCCCCATGAACAGGATGAAAACATGAACACCTGTTACCAAAGATAATACATTTTTGTTTAATATAAGAAAATCAATAAGTGATGTATTCTACAGCGACATTATCGCATCAATGCATTAAATAGACACATAGTAACCCCGTGTTTTTTACTTCGCGCATTCAAAACATAACAATCATGCAAAAGACATTTTTTCTGTTGGTCCACTTAACGTCCTGTTTATTAATCTCATTTTAAAGAGACACAAGGCACCCTTGAAGTACTTCATTTTTAACACTGCTTTCTTTTAAATTATAAAACCTTTAGCATCATGCTAGTTTAGAGGAAACCTAAACTTAAATTGTTATAGTCTCTATCCTGTCATCAACAGACAAAATTTACAACAGATGTACATCATTTCTAAACCTACACTTACATATTTTGAGAATCCAAATTCTATAGACACAATATAAATGGCTTTAACCAGCCAGGCCAAACCCCAAAATTGGAGCTTCGAATTAAGAGTTACCAACTCATGGATAGAGTTTTGATAAACGGTTTTGTGGTGTAATTTTGCCGTTATTTGGCGGGTTAGTTTCTTTAATTCCTGTAATATTGCTTTGTTTTCACCCAAATGTATTTTGAAAGTAAGAATCTCTTCATGCTGTGAAAATCAACCCTGATGGAGGTTCCATCAGCTTTTATTGAACATTGAAGTAAAGGGAAATAACTCTCAAAAAGTAAAATTTCAGCTTTTTATATAGTAATGGAGGGGTATATATATGTCATAATAAAAAATATTTTACTCATACAATGAGTAAACTTTGCTTTGAAAAAAAGAAAGTTCTTCAGCCCATTTTTTAGAGAGAGTTTTTTTTAAAGAAATAAACTCCTTCAAAACCCTTTCGGAATCAATCAAAACTAATTAATAAAGCAGTGCATGTACCATGATTTTTGTTGTAAAAAATACCGAGTGAAAGTAAATCAAGATTGTCGAATGTCTCTTTCATGTATTACCTGATATTGTAAGAAAAATGTCATGAAAGTTTCATACAAATTGCAGCTAATGGTCATTCTATACCCATTATACACTAACAAAGTTTAAAACAATCTAGACATAATTAAAATAGACTGAAAATATGTAGAAAATTAACACAATTTGCCACGTAATACTTCCATGCATCCATAAACTACATAAACTACAAAAGGAACATGCAAAACCGTTGTAATAGTGCAATACTGTCTGCGTTATTACATGAGCTAATAAAACAAACCATTTACCATGTATGGAAAAGGGTCATTCAATAAGTTCTGTAATATCAGTAGCTTCGTGCTTCAGACCTTTGCCTATAGTGTGTTTTCAAGCCCTGACTGTTGCTCGTGTATTGTATCTCATCTCCTTCTGAGGTTGTGTTATTGTAGAACAGGGTGTGAAACCTCAATTTTTCTTTATTTTAACAGGTACCATTAGTGTATACATGACAAAACATATTTACCCTTTTTTATGTTTTTTATACAAACTGAGGTCAAGGGCCGCGGTGGCCTAGTGGATAGCATGTCTGACTCTGAATCTTGAGAGCATGGGTCAGAGCCTCACTGCCGCCACTGGTCACTTTGGCATGACCGTTCCCCAAGCCTCGTCCATCGGACATTAACCAATAACCCGCTACATATATATTTAATGACTGTTCTTTCTTTGAATTAAGACCATTTCATTTATGTGACAAAGGGGTGTTTTGGTGAAAAGGACTGACCAGCAGCCGGACATTGTAAACCCTCAGCCTGCGAGTTACACGTCGGCTGATCTGGGTTTACAATGGACGTAAAGGATATTAGTCGTGCTTAGCGGGTTAAAGGTTAAAGAACCAGTGGAATATTTTCGAAGTAAGGGTAGGGCCAGGTCCCCACATACATGTACCTATTTATCCTTCCCATTTCTTTGGGGTGTCTCAAAATAACCTAAACCAATATGTGTTGATGAGACGACAAACGACAATTCAATTGCAAACTGAGGTCCCATGGTGATGGTGAATTTGAAAAGTTGCTTGGGTCAAAACCTACAATTTAATAAATTTGAAGAAAATCTTTTAAATGGTTATCATCTAGCAGATGACAATATTTTCAGTTATACTTTCCAGAGTATTTCAAATTACATTTCTTATTGGACGACCCTCACTTTCATATTACATGGGACAGAAATCTTAAAAGAAGATTCCAATAAGAAAGTACTGGTAACGCTACTTTTTTTTATAAACTGACATGAAATTCCTTTAAATATTCCTATAAAAAATATACACACAAAAGCTATTGTATTTATTACATTTTTATAGATAAATTACAATGATATCCCACTGAAAGACAAATGTATTTTTCATATGTAACAATTTTTACTTTAAAATAAACAATGGAATGTAATAAATAGTTTCAATGGATATTTTGGTAGACTGCCTAGGTAAGAATGTTGGCCCATTCCACTTACTCGGTAAATACATGTGATTTCCCATGAGTACACTCAACTTTTGTTTCATTTCAAAAACTTTGATTTTTTTGCTTAAACTAAATGTTTTTGAATGGTGTTTAAACATCATTTTCCAGCACATTTTAGGCTATGCATGATCGTCAATTTTAAGTGGTGGAGGCAGACCTCCCACATATTCCTGGGTAGTACCAGTACTGTATACCAGTACTGTATAACTCCTACCACCACTTTATCACTTACCTCCCAGTGGGATTTTAACCTGACTCTGGCTAAATAGTCATTTCACTTTCGGCAACCATTAAAATGAATATCAAGTCGCCCCATGGAATACTGCCACATGTCTAACTTGGGGTAAAATACAACCAAATAAACTACCAAAAGATCTAATTAAACAATAAATAGACATAAATACTGTATAATCCCTAATGAACAGGAAGTAACATTTTTGAAAAGGAAGGCATTTATTTGAAACCAAAAATACATAATTTAACTGTTAAATCAGACATTATTTAATGATTTTCTTTACCACGAAAACCAAAGTCTGCAGGTCCATCAATCAATTAAGGCACTGGACTTTAAGTTTTCTAGTGATTTTGTGTGTTCCATTGTAAATAAAACAGATTAACTTGCACCTTTTGGTAAGTTGAAAAAAACACAATTTGGCATTACACAATATTTATGACTTAATTCTTTGATTTGTTACGACTCAAAAAATACATAGTGTAACTCGCGTAGCTCCAGATAAGGTCATGCTTGGGGTATTTACTCAATCAGTTTCAAAAAGGATACTCTATTAAATTTTGTAAATATTTTATCATTTTTAAGAAATTGCAACTAAATTTTTAAAATACTTTTCTAAAACTTACTTTTCATGGCCTCTATATACATGGCTATTAATGATTTCAAATATAGTTAACTTAAGAACAGTTGTTTCAAAACTTAGTATGTATTCCAAATACCCAAATAATAACAATTACAAAGGGCAATAACTCTAATTTGAAGCTGAGTTATGCTTCTTGTGCTGACCTAGTTAATAACCAACGATGGGGTCAATACCGATTGACTCAAAAGCTAATGTGAGCCTCTGATTATTTGATAACCAAAAAGGTTTTGATTTGTCCATTATTCTTACCACCCGACTTACTTTTAACACACTTATACCATATTTGACATGTGGAAGTGCCGATTTAAATCCTGGTGCACTTTCTCTGATAGCCTTTCTTGGAGGGAGAACCCCATGAGGTCCTTCCTGGTGATAATCCCTTTCACAATGTTTTTACTGTCAGTCACTACAAGGTGGCGCAGACCCAAAGTTCGGAATATCACATATGTCCGTTTTAAAGAAAACTTTTCTGCAATTGCCATGGCTGACTGGTTAATGTAAGGTTTCTGAAATGGTGAAGAAACAACAAAGTAAGTGAAAAATAAACATAAATGCAGCTCAATATAACACATGTTATCTAATTATATATTGAAACTAAACACCTGATAATTTCCGTAATGCTTACTTTTTAAAGGGACACATGGCAATCTTGAATTTTACATGAAACATTAAAATTAGCACCTTGATGTATTAATCCTGCATCATTTTGACTTTAAAACTGCTTGCATATAATTAAATAAAAATTTGAATTTTCATTTTGTCTTCGTTATTTTACCAAATGTTTTAATATATTGTTGGTGCAGTATAATATATAGTAATGTGTAAAAACAATTTGCTTTGAATTATAATAATAATTAATATTAATTTTTAAGGAAGACTCCAGGTGCCCCTCCGGGCAATTTTCATGCACGGGCAGGCACCTGGTTAGAACCACCGACGTTCCGCAAGCCAGCTGGATAGCTTCCTCACATAAAGATTCCTAGGCCCCTGAGGGATCAAACCCACAGCGGCGAGGGGCAAGTGATTTCAAGTCAGAGACTCTAACCACTCGGCCACAGACGCCCCACAAACAATGAATGAAACAAACGACCGAACATACAAATGAATGGTGTTTCTTCAAGAGTTAGGTCATATCAGGTTGGAATGGGAAATGGAGGTGATCAAAAGATGGCAATAATGGAGATGAGGATGGATACTGCAAATTAAGGTCATGTTCTGGATTCCCATTCAATATACACTACTCAACATGTTGATTAACCTAATAAAATATTGGTATGTGTTTCGGTGATTTCCAGATTTTAGTATTTGTGTTATTTAGATGATCGATTATAAAAGTTGAGTAGTGTAATCGAAAGCATGGTATTCAGTCTCCTGTTCCCATTGGGAGCATTCAGACTCCTGTAGGGAAAAACAGCTGGCCATCTCTTGGCCCCTGCCAACCGGCACCCAGAAATAATCAACTTTACAAAATAAATTTACTTGACAACATCCCCGTTCTTACTGAAATTTGTATAAATCATTATGGAACAGATAATTCAGTAATGAAATGAATTGTGCAGCGAAACTACTTCGGTTATCAGTTACCAATCTATTTTTGAGGTGCACCTCGTATGGTAAAAACAAGAAGACTGGTACCCAGTATGCAGTGTAGAATACTGGGACCTGAAATCACACTCATGATTGCAGGGTTATGAAATTAAATGCTTACCAAATCTATAGCAGTGTTCTGATATGTGGAATCATCTATATATTTGTTCAATCTGTCGCTAAACTCTTCTGGATTCTTCAACTTGTGAATATTGAACTGAAATTGTAAGTACATGTATTATAGAAATGCTGGTTGTGGGTGAAAATAGAGAGGGAAGCAGCTGGTATCCGGCTAAAAAGATATAAAAAATTGTGGATGTTGCACTGAAAAATGAACATGTGACCCAACCCTTTGAAATAGCAGACAATGTGTTGGTGTCCGATACCATGTACGATATTTAAAACAAACAAAAAACGTACAAAATAGTAATCAGCAAAAAAAATCCCCACCCCGCTAAAAAGACTCCAGTACTATTTTAGTGCAAGTTGAATTACATGTATTTTGGATAATTACAATGCAGAATGAAAAAAATATAGCCTTTACTTCTATTTGTTAATACAACTCAAATAGTCAAACAACATATTCTGGCCAAAAAATATATTTTGAAACAAGACTCTCCATGCTTTTTATAAAAAAAGTGAAATCCTTCAGAAGTTCTGTATTTTATCTTGTTTCCTTTTCAAAACAACCAATATAGATAAATGGAACTAACTCACATCAAATGAAGAAATTAAACTCAGCCTTACAATATGGGATGTTTACCCAACCTTCTATGTAATTGTAATAAATATTGCCCTGAAAATGCGTTTCACTATGAAAGCTATTAAGAAGTTATTTCATTTTATGGAAATCAGTTATAATTATAAACCAGCATGGAAAAAATTTCAGGACATTTTTAAATGAAAATGAATCAAGGTCTCCGTGGCCGAATGGTTAACAACGTTGCATTGTAAACCTTTGCCTCTCACCGCTGCGGGTTTGTATCTCACTGGGAGCTTTACTTGTAAGTGGGGAAGTGTCGATTCTTAAGGATGGCGGGAGGTGTACAGTATTGGTTATACCCACTGCCAGGAAAAGTGGGTGATCTGCCTCCACCACAGAACAAAATCGACCGTCATATATAACCTTTCATGTGTCGCAAATGACGTAAAACACTACACAAAAACCAACAAAATGATCAAGATTGCCATGTGTCCTTTCAAACATCAATTATAACCGTATAGTAAGTTAAACGTTGTTGTAATCATCATTGTAGAAATGTTCCAGCTTTATGTTAGTGCCCAGGAAAAGTAATTTGGGTATAAATATGCCATCAAAACAAGAAAGAATTGCCCCAACTATGCATATTAAACATCAAAAAGAATGAAACATTGTGGAAATAAGCTCATTGGGCAAAACAACTGTTTCCAGAAACATGCCCTAAATAAAACTGTGGGTGTGTTAACAAAAATTGGGGTCGGACCAAAATGAGGGTTCTATTGGGTTTACGAAAACATTTTTTTTTAATCTTAGGTAATTGAATAGGCCTAAGAAAACAGTGATTCAGATCATTCACAGCACCTTGAGGCAGTATTATTTACGGTTTTCCGAATAGAATTAAATAGTTGGTTATGTAACAATACCGTTATTTAAAGTTACAGTAACAAAAATGCCGATATAATAAAGTAAGACAGCAGCACAACAGGTTGAGGTAGACGTGTGAAAACGTGTAAAATGGACTTCAAGAAGGGTGACAACACTGCAGAGCAGTCACACATGAAACAAGTCTCACATTGCTTTGATTTATTTATGCCTACTTATTTCTTACTTAGGTAAATATAAAGACAGTATGCCAACACTGAACGACCAGTAGCATAGCTATATATTAGGCCAAAAGGCCCGGGTCTGTACATAATTTTCACATGCATGGTTGAAAAATATAACAATGAAATAATAGTGTATGAATTTGTTGATTTTGCTTGAATTTATATCTAAATATACGCCAAAAAGCACGAGACGCCCTACGTTTTCAACATTTTCCAGGGAAGCATGCTCGGACCCCACTAGAAATAGTCGGGTTGTTACCGGTTTGCTCAAGTTACTTAACGTGCATAACATACTTGATGATACTCTATCCAGTGTATGTTGTCTTCCGACGCCGGCGACATGTCCTCCTCCAAATCCGAGACTGGTATAAATAAACCTTCATTCATCAGTATCACGGTCAACTCCAGCCTGGAAAGTATCAATATCATGAACATTTATTTCATTCGTGTCAGTTTGTTTGAATGGTGTTTTGTTTAACATTCAAATTGCTTCCAGCCTTTTCCAGTCTTCCAATGCTGGAGCTCGACTTGTGAGAAAGTGTTGATTCTTACAGATGCGGGAAATATACAGTACTGGTTCGGCCTTGAAAAAAGTGGGTGGTCTGGCTCCACAACTAAAAATTGACCATCATATATACCCTTATATGTGCTGAAAATGATGTAAAACACCATTTAACTTACCAACCAAATTTTTATGGTGATACTTTGTCAATGTGTGTAAATTATGCTCAATAACTGACTGATGTTAAAATGTTTTATTACATTTTTATCGCTGAAAGATTGGGATTTCTCAGTGAAACAATATTCATAATCACTAAATATTATCTGAACACAAAAATAACTAACTGTGACGCTGAGTAATAAATATGTGCCGACATCAACGTCTTCTGTCGATAACGTTCAATAAAGCGAATAATTTAGGTTTAAAAAATGATTTAAAATTTAATAAACAGATTATTTAACTGCTGTGTTTGATTATATGGAAATTCTTCACTCAATGGCAGATGTGTTTTGTTTTTCACTCACTCACATACGCTCATTTGAGAAAAGAACCACACGTGTACCATCTCGTGAAGGATTTCCCTATTATCGATCCCAGCCGATAAATAATCTCTATATAATAACAACCTTATCTGATTAAAAGAATAAAATGATTTTTCTCTGCCTGTTAACCATTACTGTCCATTTCCACATACTACTTAAACCGTTTGACCAATTTGTAAATATTTTAACATGTCAATTGAAGGAAAATAAACAGCCACAAGTTAGAAAATGTAATTTCCCCAAGCTTACCATCCATTTAATTTAGAATCTGTGGATGTTATTTCTTTTACAAAATATCCTTGACCTTACCAGGAAATCTAGATTCCTGAAAGAATTGTTTGAATGATGTTTTATGTCATTTTTCGAGGTCGAATGGTTAACGATGTTGCGCTGTAACCATTCGCCTCTCACCGCTGCAGGTTTGAATCCCACTGGGAGCTCGACTTGTAAGTTAGGAAATATCGATTCTTACGGATGGCGGGAGGTGTACAGTACTGGTTCTACCCAGGAAAAGTGGGTTGGTCTGCAAAAAATCGACCGTCATATATCTTTACATATTTTGAAAATGCTGTAAAACACCATACAAACAAAGCACAGGCCATATACGACGGTCGATTTATTGTGGTACAGGGAGAACATCCCATTTTCCCGGGTAGAACCAGTACAGTATAAGCCCTGCCATCCGTAAGAATCGACACTTTCTCACTTGACAAGTCAAGCTCCCAGTAGGATTTCGAACCAGGATGTAGTTTTTTTCAGTGACAAAACATGTAAGCTCTCACCTAGTAATCATTCCATAGAAATGTTTCTCTTCCTCATTCGGCCCCTGCTTGATGACTGGGAATCCCCCATGTGACGTTTCGACTAGCAACTTGGAAAGCACCTGTACCAGTTCCGTGGTCTCCACGGTGATCACTGGATGAGACATGATGTCACCCGCGGTGAATAACTCCAAGTTGATTCTGTAAAAAGATTTGTGATATATGTACGACAGGTTGTTATAATCAAATGTTAATCCAGGGACAAAATGATATTACTTTCAATTTTGTTTTTAAGTTTCTATCTGCTGGAAAATATATCCCTGCTGGAAGTGTTGATCTATGACTACCATGTTTAAGATAGGGACATGCAACTCTCGGAAATAATTGAGCATACCTGCAAAATCTCCAACAGAATTTGCAAGAATTATACGTGTGTATACTAAGCCCAGAAATCTGCAATTCGTCAACATACAAGAAAATAAATAGGCGGTCGACCTGTCTGTCATTTAAAATCTACTAAAACCTTTCTCCAAAACAATATAACTTGAAATCAACAATTTCTTTCATGTATTTCTGGTTTCCATACTACTAGCTTAATACAAAAATCTTGTTATTTTCTACCATGTTTCCATTGGGACAATTTGAACTCTTATCATGCTTACTGAAAGCTAATAAAATGGTATGTGTGAAATATGAAGTTAGAAATGCTTTTCAGTCTACTCGTTACTACACAATAGTTTGTAAAACATATTTTCTAATTAATATTTGAAAATACACATTTTTCAGTGTTTTATTAAATTTAAATTGACATTTCATCTTTCAAAAATACTACTCATATTGAGATACTGATAAACACTTGAACTTCAATTTGTTGGCCAATTATTTTTTTTAAGTTTAAAAATGCACATGCGAAAAAATAAGTAGCAATAATTACACGTGTGCAATAATTACACGTGCACAATAATAACATGTGCGCAATATTTATATGTGCAGAGTGAAAAGGCCTCAGTGAAGCGTGGGGACAAAATAAAGCATCAGTAATTACTTGTGTGTATTAAAAGTGGACTTAGCGATACTATAAAGCATTGGAGGTATAAAGCTCGCAATAAGTACATGTGTGTATTAACTAGAAGGGAACCAAGGAACAACTGTGTTGCCTAACACATAATTTTTTCAGCAAGGAAAAAGGAAACTTTAACTATAAAGTCTGAAGACAGGGGTTGCAATCCTTCATGATATATGAAGCAGATTTTTTAAAATTATGTTTTAATTGTTGGCTGCCAAAATGAAAGTTATTGGACATGTGTAAAGACATTCCTTGGGGTAAGATGAAAATTTGTGTGAAGTTTTACGAACAAGTTATTTTTCAAGTTATGGCCAAGGTAATTAGGTTGCAGGTTTAAGTGTGACAGACCAACGGCGGACGATGACAAAGTCCCTAATTGTCCGCCATGCTACGCAGGCGACACAAAATGGTTGCAATAAAATAAACTGTGCAATCATAACGTGTGTATACTAAACTTCTGTATACATATAAGTAGGGGAAAAAAAATTCTGGCATATATTACACAACAATATTCCACTGTAATATGCCCTACCCACAGATATCCATACCCTTCCTGAAAAAACTTTGCACTTAACAGTGTCAAACATGGCACACCTAAAGTGGTCCCAAATATATAGAGGATATTTGTTTGTTTTGAGTGAATATAGGATATTTTCATCGAGAAGTGAAAAAAATATTTGAGTTTTCTCGCTTCGAGATGAAAATAAATCCTATATTCACAACAAACTAACAAATATTCTAAATATTATATAGAATCTATTCACAACCTGGAAATTTATGCAGAAAACATAATGCGCCAAAACAATGACGTCAATAACGTCAACAACGTAAACAACGTCAACAGTTGCATGACGTTATTTTGAGTGAAAATATATATTATATTTTCACATGTGAAATATAAACATGCAAATATAAGGTTTTAATTTAATCATAAAATCCACTATTTCACTGGAAAGTATATAATAAAGGTTTATTTCAAACATTGCTAACCAACTGTCACTACCGATACTTTTCTTACGGTTTTACTGTGTCTTTTATGTCTTTGTCAGAAAAGACGCTCCATCCCCTCGGTTCCCAGCAGGGGTTTGGGAATATCGGCCGATAGATAGATATGAATGGAAACTGAATTTTTGGTTAACAGCCCATCAACACATTATTTAGGTTATTTTGAGCCCCCCTGAGAGTGGAGAAGGATACACAGGAATCCGAGAACCAGGACCTACTCTTACTATCAAATGGATTCCTACCACCCAGTTTACACCCCAAGCAAGGCTAAGGGAGTGTCTTGCCTAAGGACACACTCAAGAAACCCAGTGGTGCCAGAGAGACTCGAATCCGTGATCTAGATTCGGAGTTCATGCTATTGAGTTGTCTCTCTTACATTACAATTCCAACCAATGGAGGGTAGTGAATAGTTATTGGTTTCCTTTTTTAGTATAATCTTTATCTAATTATAAATCTTTAGTTATTTGTGTTTCATTTAATCAAAATCAACCCTACGTTTCTTTATGCTATGTTTACACCGCTGCATCTGTATCGGAATGGAAAGCTGAAATTTCGGGATCCAAGTATAAAACCATATGTACATGTAAGAATAAAAGCAAAAGAATAAATATAACCGTGAATACAAGTTGTTCATTCACAATTAGCCTCGAATGTTGAATTCACAGATGACAAGCAGGGAACAGATATAAGAATAATTTGGCTGCATGCAATACAAATGTTATAGTATGGAAAGTGAAAACTAACCTAGTACTTTTGTGAGTGCTCCTAGCAAAACAATCATACAATGCCATGACATATAATACGGTGATTTTCATTTTCCAAAATAATGAGTTGATAGTGTTTTTGTCGGAGCACTTTTTGAATTAATTTGGATTTTTATTTCAAATATTTCACCTTATTTCTTTACAATTTAAAGCTTGTAAAGCAATTTAATTATTTTTTTATTTAAATTATCTTTTACAGTTTAAAAATGTGCTACAAACAAAACTGTTTAAGATGTGTTTTTTTCCCCCTAAAAACATTGTCTGAGACATGGTCATAATTAATATTAGTTAAATATCTTTAAAGAGAGAAAATTAACTTAAAATACCCTCTACCAAGAACAAAAGAACTATTCTACGTGCCAACATAATTACTAAAATGTAAATAATAAAATAAACTGAAATGACTAAATATGCATGCAAACATCCACCATCAAATAAGAATCTGACTCATGACTTCTTTTCTATCCTACATCAGATCTCACAAACACTCCCAAATTCAGCAAAACTATTGACCTCACTGCATTTCAGCAGGAGTTATTACACCTAACCATGTGTCAACAAGAGTTATTGCCCTCATTGAATTTCAGCAAGAGTTATAACCACCCCCCCCCCCCCCATTATATTTCAGCAAGAGTTATTGCCCTCACTGTATTGCAGCAAGAGTTATAACCCCTCACCATGTGTCAACAAGAGTTATTGCCCTCACTGAATTTCGGCAAGTTATAACCCCTCACCATGTGTCAACAAGAGTTATGCCTTCATTGAATTTCAGCAAGAGTTATAACCCCCCATTATATTTCAGCAAGAGTTATTGCCCTCACTGCATTTCAGCAGGAGTTATTACCCATAACCATGTGTCAACAAGAGTTATTGCCTCATTGAATTTCAGCAAGAGTTATAATCCCCCCATTATATTTCAGCAAGAGTTATTGCCCTCACTGTATTGCAGCTAGAGTTATAACCCCTCACCATGTGTCAACAAGAGTTATTGCCCTCATTGAATTTCGGCAAGTTATAACCCTCGCCATGTGTCAACAAGAGTTATTGCTTTCATTGAATTTCAGCAAGAGTTATAACCCCCCATTATATTTCAGCAAGAGTTATTGCCCTCACTGCATTTCAGCAGGAGTTATAACCCATAACCATGTGTCAACAAGAGTTATTGCCTCATTGAATTTCAGCAAGAGTTATAATCCCCCCCATTATATTTCAGCAAGAGTTATTGCCCTCACTGTATTGCAGCAAGAGTTATAACCCCTCACCATGTGTCAACAAGAGTTATTGCCCTCATTGAATTTCGGCAAGTTATAACCCCTCGCCATGTGTCAACAAGAGTTATTGCTTTCATTGAATTTCAGCAAGAGTTATAACCCCCCATTATATTTCAGCAAGAGTTATTGCCCTCACTGCATTTCAGCAAGAGTTATTACCCATAACCATGTGTCAACAAGAGTTATTGCCTCATTGAATTTCAGCAAGAGTTATAATCCCCCCCATTATATTTCAGCAAGAGTTATTGCTCTCACTGTATTGCAGCAAGAGTTATAACCCCTCACCATGTGTCAACAAGAGTTATTGCCCTCACTGAATTTCGGCAAGTTATAACCCCTCACCATGTGTCAACAAGAGTTATTGCCTTCATTGAATTTCAGCAAGAGTTATAACCCCCCATTATATTTCAGCAAGAGTTATTGCCCTCATTTGCATTTCAGCAGGAGTAATTACCACTCACCATGTGTCAACAAGAGTTACTGCTCTCATAGAATTTCAGCAAGAGTTATAACCCCTCACAACATTTCCGCAAGAGTTATAACCCTTACTATATTTCAGCAAGAGTTATTGCCCTCACTGCAATTCAGGAAGAGTTATTAACCGTCACAATACGTCAACAAGAATTTACACACTCACTACATTTCTGATAGCGATATCGCTCTCTGAGTTGTTGATACTCGCATGTTTTGTGCAATTTAGGTATCGTATGCAAATGCATCACATATGCAATACCTATAGTATGGTTTAAAAGCTTTGATGTAAACTATTTGGCAGTTTGCTTTACTTTAAAATGGAAGCATTCAAGCATAGAAAAGAAGTCTTGATTTACATGATTTCTGAATACACAAAATAGAGAAATACAGAGTAGCATAGAATCAGGAATAAACTTACAGATGCCCTTTATCCTCTGGGTATCTGAAAATGTTGCATTTTTATAAAATACATATCACATCAACATTGCTAGTTTCAGTTGTTAATATTTAATAATCATGCTATTATTGAACATTGTGGGATTGAGTGATTTGATAAGAACATTGCGGGCTTCAGTGATTAAACAAGTCATTGTGGATAATCGTGGATAACTGGCACCATACTTCCCATAATAGTAGCACTTGGGTGGATTACTGGTACCATACTTCCCGTAATAGTAGCGCTTGGATGCTACGAAAAATGCCAAAGGGGCGCTATTATAAAACTATTTTTTTATTTTTTTTTTGAAATTTGACTTTTTTTCCATGGGATTTTTGGACACAAAAAATTGAAAATGTTTTGCATTTTGAAGATCTTTTATATATATATATATATTTATTTTTTTGTTGTGGGCTGGTAGGGAGTGCTACTATCTACTATTAGAGGGGGCAGTTTTATTATGGGTAATACGGTAAATGTTTAAACGCACTCGTGATTTAATTACTACGCATCCGAACTCCTAACTGTATTTTATTCACCGATAAAATACAGGTACGTATTTATTATTTTGATTCTAACACAACAATAACCCCATTGTTATTGTTGGGACACTATATATTATCTCGGAGGTCAAGGTAATCAGGCTGCTATGTTTACAGGTTGTTCCATTGGGCGCCCCCTTATGCAAAGTTCTGCGTTTCAATACACTAGTAGTCACGTGACAAACAATTAAGTCATTGCTGACGTCATATAGCATGCGCTGTATGACGTCAAACGCTCTCAGCTTGTTCAAGATGCTTATTAATCTTATATGTACTGGTGCATATGATGGGTTTATATCGGGGGTGTGCACGGTTTGGGAGCATGGCAAGTTTGTTGTAATTAACATTTCATTAAAATTACTGTTGAGTTGTCTTCATGATGTATATTTACCAAGTGACGTCATGTAACGTGGCGCTTCCAACGGATGAAATATACGCGGGGGAATTAATGGAATAGCTGTATTTTATCGTAGAATAACACACAGCTATCTCTCTTCTTTGTGTATATGAAAGACTGCGGAGGTCGTGTTAAAATAAGAGTTAACATCCAATGAATATGAGACTTGTTCAACATGTTTCATAAAGCATTACAGAATGTTTAATTCATAAAGTTTGCCAATATGTGATATTTTGCTGATTCAAATAAAATTCGATGAAAGCATCGAGTCTTGAAAGCTCATTTATTTTACCGAACACTATTGAATTCTTTTTTTTATTATAATTTTTTATTTTAAAAGGAATGTAGCGACACAGCCAAACAACTCTATTACTGAGAGTTCTGAAAAACTTTGAAAAAGGTTAAAGAATTATCAAAATCGGATGATAAACAAAAAAGATATGACCATTTAAAGGTTGTTTTAAAACAAATATGGGAGCCGCCATTTTTAGAACTATGACGTCATAGTTCCATATTACCATATATGGAATATTGATAAATATCATTTAAAACAAAGAAAATCACTGCAAATGAATGATTTTTTTTTACTGGTGATATAAATCATTATTGCCTTCAAGATTTGCATATTTTTCATACAGTTGCTGTCATTTTTTCCCTATAAATCAGTAAATTTTCATATTTATAAATATTCCATATATGGTCATTTAGAACTGTGATGTCATAGCTCTCAAAATGGCCGCTTCCATATCCGTTTTAACAGAAACTTCAAATGATCATATCTTCTTTGTTTATCATCCGATTTTGATAATTCTTTCACCCTTATTCAAGTATTTCAGAACTCTCAATAATAAAGATGGTTTGGCTGTGGCGCTACATTCCCTTTAAGTAACTCATTTTGCAGATTGTTCAACCTATTTCTATGTTATATTAATTACGTGGCCCTGCCTTAATTCCATTATACAAAGCGATGGGAAAGCTTATATAGCAGAATTTTATAACAGATAATAAAACATGTTTTAAAACATATTTTACTAATTTAAAAACAATGTGAGTGCAAACTTTTTAAGCCGAAATCAAGGTTTTATTTCATACCCCAACCAACCCCGTTTTCGCTTCTAACAGAAAGGGTTGGATGCGGTAGGAAAGTTAATACTCTGACCACGTAATGTAATTGCACTCTCAATATCTCAAATAATGAGTTAAGACATCTGACACTTTATACACTGCAAACACAAACATTTACTATTAAATCAAACAACATACTGGCAACACAGATATTTAACTCACTCTATCTACCCAGGTAAAATTGAGCACACACAATCAGGGCGTTAGTAACCTTTGAATTAGGAAACGATCAAGTTTTAAATATCAAATGTAGTTTTATTGATTTGTGAATTCATAAATAATTCTGCCAAAATAAGACCCTGATCCTGATTTATGTTCATACACATAAAAAAGTGTTTTGCTCTGAAAATAGCCAACCTTGAAATTGTTTAAAATAGGCTGGACACTTTTTCTTGCTTGCAAATCATTTTTCTTCTCTTGAAAATTGCATTCTCTCCTCCCCGACACCAATCTCCATCTAAAATCCTTGATCAGCTGTCTGACTTCTGTACAGCTCAAATATGAGTGTTGACAGGTTTTTTTAAGATCAATCCGCTTTTATATACCGTGTTATGTTTAAGTGACTTACAGTTTCTTATCTATAGTGACCTTCGGTTCTGGGTCCAGGAAGGGTATACACTTGAGTTCCAGGAGGGCGTGGTACACAGGATGGGTGAAGAAATCCCCCACCCACTTAGCCACCATCACAGCGGCCATGACAGGCAGTAACACTTGCACGTCATTGGTCAACTCCATCTGAAAGCCATAACCAAAATTAGGATTCATTGTATTTTAGTTATATCTTTTGAAATCAAAAGCAGAACTTCCTTCCCCTACTGCCTGGTTCCCATCAAGATGGTCAGGCTGGGAAGTAAGATGTGTAGGTTAGACATCTCTGTTTGTAACTACCAAGTTGAATCCTCAAGTCACAACTTTTGAAAAACTTCTCAATTATGATTTATGCTAATTTTTCCTGGGCAACAAGCGTGTAGTCAATCAATTGTGCACACCCATATTTGTTTTTAATTTATTCTCATAGGATGCAGAGAGGTAATTAGCATGCAATTCTCAAAAACAACATGCAAATGATTCAAGCGAGAGCCAAAAAGATAATTTTAAAATTCAATCACTAAAAGTGGGATGGGATGAAGAGGTGTGAACATGTGAACTGATTATAATTTAAAAGTGTTAACCAAAAGAGCTTCACAAAAGTAACAACAGGGGTCACTAATTTTTTCGTTACAGTATTGTCAAGTACTTGTGTGAGTAATTATCCATAAAATGCAAAAATTTAGATCATTAATAATGTGCATGTACATACCATTATAACCGTGGTAGCTAGTGTCAGGCGAGTAACCCCTCCAAAGAATGATGCGGCCCCTATCAGGGCAAATGCACCGGGATCCATCCACTCCCAGTAGCCTGTCTGGAACACGCCGAACATCGTGACTAGAAGACGGCCAACAATACGACCATATATGGCACCAACCATTCTGTGATATAAAGAACAAATCTAGGTACACACCAAACATCAAGAACCCCACTCTACTGATAGTTATTTAATTACAACATGGGTACAAGCGACTCTTTTGACAGTAAACATGGTTACAAAATTCTCCTCTAACAGTTAATATTTACTTCCAACAATAGTACAAGAGCCTCTACTGAGGGCAAATATTTACATGCAACATGGGTACTGCAGCCCCACTCTACTGACAGTTAATATTTGCTTACACCATGGGTACAAGAGACTCAATCTTCTGATAGTTATTTAATTACAGCATGGGTACAAGAGTCCCACTCTAGTGACATTATAATTATATTTACTTAAAACATGGGTACAAGAGCCCCAAACTCTACTGATAGTAAACAACAGTACAAGAGCCCCACACATTACTGACAGAAACTATTTACTTAAAACATGGGTACCAAAGCCCCAGTCTTATGTCAGTAAATATTTACTTTCTACATGTCAGAGTACAAGAGCCCCACTCTACTGATATTAAATATTTACTTACAACATGGGTACAAGAGCCCCACATGCTACAGCAGTACTGCAGGCCCAGGAGACAGCTATGAAGTAGAACGGCAAGACAGCAAACAGAGACGCATAGTTGAACTCGAGGTGTGTGTCCCGCGAGAACAGAAATGTGACTGCATCCTCCAGCGTGCCAAACAAAAGGGAGGCAACTGAAATAACATATATTATGGTGCTGAATATATTGTTTAACATAGCTGTTGTAAGGTAATTTTTTTTTATAATCCTTAAAACTTTTTTTTTTTCAGTCACCAGTGCGGTGACCCATTTATTCTCCCAGTAATTTGGCATGTTGTGGGTCTTAAAACTTGCTGTGGTCAGTGTTTATTCTTCCAAAATAATAGACATTGTCATACTGCAAAGAAAGTTCTCGGGGGTTTCATTGGTCCGAATGCACCGTAGACATGAGCCCATGTTTACATCTCCCGATCGCAATGTGAATAATTGACGATTTCCGCATGGGTGCCCCATACCTTCAATATACAAAAACTAAATGGCAGAGATTATGCTGCCGATTCGTTGTGTAAACCGAAGACTCTTTCTTTCTTACCGTTTTTCTGCACTTCCATTGTAGGTGGAAGTCTGACATAATAGTAAAAGAGAGTTGTTTGCCATTTTAAATACAATAAAACATCAACATTGTGACAAACAATGAGTTTGTTTTTTATTAAATCCGCCAAATTTGGCAACGTTTAGAGCGTCAACATCATAAATGTAAACATTTCGCACCATCACTTGTTAGAAATGAAATAGAGGCATGTTGCGGGTTAATGGGCTGAATAAAAAACAAAGCATGTTTAAAGTTGTTCGTTTTTTAATAAAAGTTGTAACAACTTTGAAGTATGACAAATTTGTAATTTGGATTTTTAACAGGGGACATGGGCACGCATTCCCTCACCTGACGGCTTGGGTAAATATAATTTCCAGGCAGGGAATGTGAGCCCACGTCCCCTGTCAAGAATCCAAATAACTAATAGTATTCTTGCATGCCAAATAAGGATATCCATATGGGCACTGGCAAATCTGATCATTCACATGGGGGTGGATAAAAGGAACACGCATCATAACATCAACAGTTGCATGAAATAATTGTTTAACCCTTAACCCGCGACATATATATAATGGACCGTTCTTTCTTTGAATTCCATTTATGTGACAAAGGGGTGTTTTCGGGGAAATGACTGATCAGCGAGTGACTCGAAGGCTGATCTGGGTTTACAATGGACGCAGAGGCTATTATAGTTGTGCTTAGCGGGTTAAAGGTTAAACAAACATACAAAATGTTGACACCCGTAGTTGACAATGCACAAAATGTCCATGATATGCAAGAAAAAAATCAATCATGGGTATTCAGTTCAGATACGAAATTCAAACTCTCGGTATTAATGTTTTAATCGGAACCTCGGTCGATATTTATTGGAATACCCATCAGGCCAACCAACATGACAGACATGCTGTAATAAACAATAATTCATGTTTAATCTGGCATTCAAAGATTCAGATCATGTTTTAGTTTCATTACAAAATGGACTAGCTTTTAGTCTAGGTATGTTGTAATGGAATTACAGCACACCTGCGCAGTAACGTGTGCGATGTCACATGCTTCCTGTCGTCTGCACTTGTATGTTGCAAAAAGAATATTAAGGTATACAAGAATGTACATTATCTATAATTATATTAAATATATAAGTTTTAAATGGTGTTTTACGTCATTTTTACCACATGTAAGGCCATATATGACAGTCGATATTATTTTTTTTAGACCATTCCATTTTTCATGGGTAGAACCAGTACTGTATACCTCCCGCCATCCATAAGAATCAAAACTTTCTCACTTGACAAGTTGAGCTCCCAGGGGGACTTGAACCCGCAGCGGTGAGAGGCGAGAACATTTTAGACGCAGCGTCTTTATTATCCCGACCCTGGAGGCTATATCATTGTATGTCAATCATTTAGGTTTCTTGGTTTGGATGGCAACTCAGTTATTACACTCAGGCAATGTTTATCCTAGTTTTCCATTTTTGTAACTGGGCTTTGGACTTTCATGGGATCTAAGGGTGATTGTGGGAGCAGATGTGGGCCAAAAAAAATTTAAACAACTAACAACTAAATTTTAAATATGAGGAAAAAAACCAGTCCAAAATCAAAACCATGTAAACAGTAAATCAAAATTCACCTTCATTGTATGTTCCATTAGTGAGGTATGTTGTCTGGTTAACTTTCCATACACTTCCCTTGGGGCAGTTGTATGTAACCACAAATGCATCCACGTGCATCATATTACGTGTGTCATTAAAACATCCTTCCCTGCAAAATTAAAGTCATACCTAATTTTCCCCCACAAATGTGTTAATACATGACATTATCAATAAAGCGTTACACACTAAAGGGACACATGGCAATACTGATTTACGGTATTTAAAAACTCACGGCCTCCTGTTAGTTTTTCTGCATATTTGCAAATGATAATAATTGTATAGTTTAACTTATTTATTTTATATCGATCGCAACGAAAGCTCTCTGAACTTATTTTATCGCCCTTGATGTCTTCCTGAGTAGAACCAGTACTAAACAAATGCAGATCAAGTTTCTTGCCAAGAACACAACATATATGGTCATGGCGGGGATCGAACCCATGGCCCTTCGATACTGGGTCCGACGCTCTACCACCACAGTGCTGTTGTTTAAGCAGTTCATTGCAAATTGGTTGTGCATATTACTAAATGTTGATTATCACATACAATGGCTTCTGGGAATGTAATAAAGCCATGACTTATTTCCCGTAATACACTAGTGTATTACAGATGCAAATGAGGACCGAATAACTATGTTGGTGTACAGTAAAACATTTAATCCCAATTGTTTCCATGGTATATCATACTTAACTATTTATCATTATTTAAAATCTTACTTCATAAAATGCATGTAATTAACATTAAATTTGGTTTGTCGCATTATTTGTAGGGTGAACGCATTTACAGCCGCGTAACGTAACAACGTTATTTAAACAACAAAACAATTTCTCTTACAAATTGCCGCCGTTTTCTAGTATAAGGTAAACTGACAACATTAAAGTGAAACTATCACGTCAAAGGTGTGCTACGTGAAACGGAATCGTTGGATAAAAAGGTAGGATACTCAACAGAGCCTCATATCCTATAATTTTATCAAACTCGTTTATTAAAATCAATAATACACAGTCACTCATCTAAGATCCTCTATTTATATTGCACCAGGAATATATATAAAACTACAGTAAAATAAAATAACAAAGTAAACTTGAAAACTCCAAATTTGTTACCAGTTAATTATTGCAAGCAGCTTTAAATTCAAAGTGATACCATATTAATAAATTGAGGTGCAAAGTTCAGTGCTTGATAAAAACTTGCCCTGTTTCCCTTTAATGGAGTTTTCTTTTTTAATACATTTTACAATAAACAAAGGATGCGCCTGACAGTGAAGAATACTTACGTTGACACTCCCATCTCACCCTCTATACACGTAAATGGTGTGCAACTGAAGGCTGCCGGGATCAGAATGGAGAATACGGTCACGATTACCTGAAATACACATACTGAAACATACTGGAAGGTTTAATACCGTATTGAGACCCATGACAAACAGCCCAACCAATGAACTGTTTACAGCAATCATTAATATTTTTTAAATGTTTTTTTTTTAAATATATAAATCTAGATCACTGGAATGATAATTATGTTTATAACGTTTTTGAAATATTTCTAACGTGTTTGGAGTAATGCTCCAGAAACAAAAGTGTAACAAAACGGATGGATGGAGTCGGACAGACTGACAGACCTCTTTAAATAACCTTCTGCAAAATTAAGATAATATAACAACTTACCATGATCAAACATGGCTCTAATAATCTAATCAACTTCTGAATCCATTCCTTCTTTATTTTACATAGCATGTTTTTTCTGAATCGTGTGATTTTGAGATTGAGTATGGTGAAAGCAGCCCCCAGAAGTCCCCCGAGGATCCCTATAATCATCGTAGGTATAAACATTAGGATGTTCACGTCCACACCTTCATCTATCTGAGAAAAAAACACAAATCAAATACAAGTGCATAGAAACACTACGGAAGTATGAAATATACTTCTCAAAATTTGCTAAGGATCACTTTTATTCTTCCATATAATTTTATTAGAAATTAATTAACAATAACGATATTAATTTCATTGATACTTCAACAATTCCACAATTTCAATCAAGTCATGAGATCACATGACCATACACTGCCCTAAATAACTCCATGTAAAATAGAAATAATGCTATTTATTTCAGCTAGAAATTTAGACAACAAAAAAGTGATCCATAGCAAATTTTGAGTAGTATATATTTCCTTTCCTGTCATACCAGATAGGATGTATATATATCTATCTATATTTACTGAATGATATAACTTTACCCTTATAATTGGGTGGGGCAGTGGAGAAACAGTCTGTTGTGAGCGGAGTAAGAAGGGGTGAGGTAGTGGTAAGCGGGGGTGAGGAGGCAGGGTAGATAAAAACGATGATGATTTTGACACATTGGCATGGCATCATTGTATAGATAATCGTAGAGTACAAACCGCTGATTGATGGCGATTCAAAACCCAAAATGTCAAAGGTAATAGCAAGAAAAAGAATCAATAATGGGCAGCTGGTTCAGATAGGTAAATTCCAACCCTTACAAAAATGTTAAATCAGAAAATCTTGGCTCCAATCAAAACACGTGTAACTTGGGCTTGAATGGATAGGGTCTTGTGCTTTAAGCTACAGGTCTAGTAGATGGGTTAAATCACTAGACCTGCTGAAAATTTACTAGCCCAATATAATATTCTATAGAAAAGCCTTATTTTAATTCGAGTTTCGGTTTCTTTTCATGAGTTTTAAATGCATTTTGAAAGTACCTCCACATTTCTTATGTATGCAAGGTTATCGAAGCACACAAAAGCATCTCGATCAAGACTTTGCTAAAACACTCATTTTTATTACTGGGGCAATTGTTAATAATGCCCTATAGGAACCTAAGGAAATAGCTTTTTTTTAAAATTAGGTTACAAAGTACTGTCACCACATAACCTATCGATTTATAATTTATTTTGAACACATTTTTTACTAGCCCATCGGACTACCCAGACACAAACACTTGGTAGCCCGGCAGCATTTTTGCTGGCCTGGTGCTACCAGACTAGTGCTAATTTCGAGCCCTGCCTCTGCCCCGCGTGGGTTTGCTCCCTGGCGGAGGCATGTGTGATGGGAAACTTTACCCTTCATCTCATCTTTCTCTTTTTCCCCACCAAAATTTAACCGAATCGGAACCTTCTTAGTGGTGTTCAAACACCCTTTAACAATTCTGGTATTTCAATCATACATACATGTAGGAGGCTTTTGTTAAAAATTTGTATTTGCTTTATAGGAAACAAGAATGACAACACTGATTCAAATAAACGTATTAAAAATTTCTTTGTTCTAACCAAATCTCTATTTTATAGTCAGTAGTCTCACTTTGGATGTTGTCACTTGATAATAACAGGAGTTATCAAAAACATTTACCCTACCTGTAACCATATTTTCCATTGTCTATGACAAGAGAGGCCCTGTAACTGCTTTTTGTAATGCAGTTTGAAAGGAAAAGTTGTCTCCCTTTATGGCATTGTTATAATTTTTGATAGTTTGGCTGCTTTCATATTTTGACTCTTTTCATGACTTTTGTCCTAATGGTCGGACTATATATTGTACATAAGCTCATTCTGTCAATGGTGAGTTAAACTGATTTAATGTCAGAAATATTATTCTTACCTCGAACAGTATGTATCTGTTAGTCTTGAACTGTCCAAAGCTGCCAGTATAGGCAAAATCCATGAAGGCAGAATTGAACAAGTCCGTCGTAAACACTGCTATGATGCAGCAGAAGAAGATCTGCCAGGACAGCGTCACCGTCCAGAAGGAAGACACCTCCTCCATGGAGAACAACAATCCCCCAACTGGCGCCCCAAAAGCTGATGCTACCCCTGCTGCAGCGCCTGCTGATATGAAATTTCTCCTGAAATTTATACAAAATTTAATATTAGTTATTGACCGTCAGAGATGTAACTCATGTTGTATCAATCTGAATCTGACTAAAGGATACAGTCAGGGGTGTAGCGTGACCAAAATCTCAATTACTCACGGGGGTAGGTGCGGGGAGGCCTCCCCCGGGAAATTATAAAAAAAAAAAATGCTCGTATGTGACTTCTGGTACATTTTAGGTAAAAACTACGCATCGTGCTGATATCTGAGTCTGACATCAGAATCAATATCGAAGACTCAGCATGTACCCCCTCTTAGGCTCACCTTTTTATTGCGGTTTTCGAGTTTTTATTTTTTGAGCCTTCGTTTGAAAAGTTTGAAAGTTTACTCACGTGAGTAAATGAATATGGCACGCAACGCGCCTGACAGTATAGCTCTTGTATTTTACACATTTTGTTTTCTATTAAAAAGGAAAGGGTGTCCATTTATTATGAGAACATTGTTTTCCAAGGGTTCTCTGTTACCTTCCACATCAAGACTATGCTAACGGTGAAAAGAATGATTTGTGTAGATTGTTTTGTAATTAATGTAAAAGAATAAACAAGAAATGTCATGGAAAGTGATCAATGCCCCCAAAATCATTTGACGTTTGACCTGCAAGTGTTACCGCGACTGAGGTACGGACCTGATGCATGGGCATGGCACACCGTGTAATTAACAATTTTTTAAAGTTACATGGAATTTCCTTCAGTACTTTCAAAGTTATGGTTGAAAGACGAATGAACAGATGGTGCGATTAATATATTGCCCCACCCACCTCCCCAAACGGACTTTAAAAATATAGTTTATAAATTGAACACTTCTTCTGTATTATAAAATAATATTCATCACAATCAGAGACTTCAACCCATTTGGTATCAAAAAATGTCTTTAACAAGAAAATTCTAAAATACTCGAATTGTTCTAACAAAGTAACTCAAAAGACAATGCAATGTTTGGCGAGTTGTTTAACATTTTCCTTGATAAAAAAAAATAATCTGAGAATGCAGTTCTAAGTTTTGCACACAGCCCGATAATGTTCTCGAAATATGCCTAATTTGATACTAGGGACTTTTTTTCGTTAAAACAATTACTTTTCTCAGTATTAGTGTAATAATTATATTTAAAGGGACACATGGCAATCTTGATTTTTATATCAGGCATTACAATTAGAACAGTGATTTATTAATCCTGTATCATTTTGACTTTAAAACTGCTTGCATACAGTTAAATAAAAAATTGAGAATTCTATTTCCTTCATTATTCTACATATTTTTTAAATATATTATTGGTGCATTATTATCAAAAGTCAGTAATATTTAAAAACAATTTGCTTGGAACTATTCTAACAATTAATATTAATGATTGAACGAATGCAAGTTACGAGAAAAACTAACGGGATCAAGATTGCCGTGTCTCCCTTTAAAATCAAACACTTGTTTTTTGCTCTTTCGTTTTTTGCACTAATCTCAAACTGGAGGTATCTTCAACAGATTGATGTTGGCTTGATACCATTAGAAGAAGACAGTAACCAGAGGTACACATATCAAGATTCAATGTATAAACACTAATAAGAAAGGTCACCAGTCAGTGACAATGCCACTGAAGTTCATTTGACCCGTGAGGTCGAAGTGTGACCTTAAACTTTGAGATAATGACCTGTTTCTTGCATGTAAGACAAGACACCTTCTAATTGTGATTAACATTTTTGTGAAGTTTCATGAAATTCCTGCAATGAAATTACGAAGTTATGGTTGAGACATGATTGTTTCGGATGGACAAGTGGACGGACAGACAGTGCAATTACTATATGCCCCTCCCTAAAAGAATGGATACTGATTTATACTTTTTATTTCTTTAAAATGTGACTAGACATAATATTAAAGGCATATTAATAAATCAAAAACATACCTGCTATTGCTTACGACAATCCAAGTTTGAGCTTGAAATAGAGAGTTTGTTATCGGGCCAATTTTTGAATATTTACAAACCTGGCTTCCGATGTCCTGAATTTTTCAAGCATGGGAATTTTCAACCCGAGTGTTTCTGACTTAAGTTGACTGAGACCAGCTCCAACAAGAGCTCTGAAAATAAAACGTAACATAAACAATGGGTACATAAATCTTGTAACTGAGGGCTATTCCATTAAAACATATACAGAACCCCAGGAAGGCAATTTAATAAACATCTATGGGTGAACCCTATTTACTGAAATTTGGTTCTTCAAACTATGACTGGGTGCCTTCCTGGGATCCCACGTATGTTTAAATGGAAATTCTCTGACTGGGCCTATGGCATAGATAGATATATTTCAGTAAAAGATTAACACAGCTGCACAAGACATTACAACATGATGTTAAAATACATAGTCATATAACAACAATAAACATTACGTGGTTCCGCCTTAATTCCATTAAGCGATGGGAAAGCTTATATTAGCAGGATTTTATAACGGACATTTCGACAATAAAAGACATTTAAATACGTTTTTTACTGAAAAAAATGTGATAGCCTGTTTAAAAGCACCTATTAAATGTTTTTATTTTACAACATACATTTTTAAAAGCCAAATTAAGGTTTTATTTGATACCCCAGCCAACCCCATTTTCGCTTATTGGAGAAGGGGTTGGATGGGGTATGAAAATTAATACTCGGACCACATAATGTATGTAGCGCCCATGGCATGCAAATCAAAACAAAGGATATCACAACAAAGGGAAAACAAGGGCTCAAGGCAGACCAACATGCTATACCATCATATTCTTAACTAGCCATCTTGCTTATTTAAACTTTTTGTTTTGTTTATTTCACATATCGCTTCGGAATACAGTATTTCATATCGCTAAAGAATATGATATTACAAATAACTAAAGAATATGGTATAACATCGCTAAAGGGATATGGTATAATATCACTTTAGAATATGGTATAACATCTCTATAGAATATGGTATAATATCACTATAGAATATGGTATAACAGCTCTATAGAATATGGTATAATATCACTATAGAATATGGTATAACATCTCTATAGAATATGGTATAATATCACTATAGAATATGGTATAACATCTCTATAGAATATGGTATAATATCACTATAGAATATGGTATAACATCTCTATAGAATATGGTATAATATCACTATAGAATATGGTATAACATCTCTATAGAATATGGTATAACAGCTCTATAGAATATGGTATAATATCACTATAGAATATGGTATAACATCTCTATAGAATATGGTAAAACATCGCGAAAGGGATATGGTATAACATCTCTGTAGAATATGGTATAATAAGAATATGGTATATTATCACTATAGAATATGGTATAACATCTCTATAGAATATAGTATAACATCGCTAAAGGGATATGGTATAATATCACTATAGAATTTGTATAACATCCCTATAGAATATGGTATAACAACATTTTAGAATATGGTATTTCATATCACTATAAAATATGGTATTTCATATCGCTATAGAATACGGTATTTCATATCACTATAGAATATGGTATTTCATATCGCTATAAAATACGGTATTTCATATCGCTATAAAATACGGTATTTCATATCACTATAGAATATGGTATTTCATATCGTTATAAAATGCGATATTTCATATCACTATAGAATACAGTACATGTATTTCATATCGCTATAGAATAGGGTATTTCATATCACTATAGAATAAGGTATTTCATATCACTATAGAATACGGTATTTAATACCTCTATAGAATACGGTATTTCATAGTACTATAGAATACAGTGCACCACTACCCCCTCAGGGTACATGATATGCTCTACTCACCCCAGATGGATCATTGGACCCTCAGGACCAACAGGAAGTCCACACCCCACACATGCTACACAGGAAAAAAACTTCACAAACATCGTCTTAATATTGAAGATATGTCGCACATTTGTGCCGTTGAGAAACCCAGTAACTTCTGGGATACCAGAACCACCAGCACATGGACGGAGGTACTGAAATGATGTTATGTATAAAAAGAAAATTAGCAAAATATTTTTGTTTTAAGATTTTATTAAAAAAAAAACACCATCAAATATATTCAGTGGCACAATATTTACAACTTTATAATTTTTATAATTGGTTTAACCCAATCAATGACCTCTGTTTTTATAAACGGAAAAAAACTTTCTCATTACAGGCATTATATATTAGATAAAAAGACACTGATTTAACAGGCAAGTCACAAACAATGTTGATTACGGTAATGTCACATGTTCAAATCATGTCGGCAATTGTCACCTTTTGTTTGTTTCATACTCGACTTTGACGCAGCTTGCATTTTATCAACTTGCCTTTGGCACTTGAAATTGAACACTGAATAAACGGGGGTAAAATACAGTCAAAAGTTACATTAAAGACCGAAAAAAAAGGCTGGAATAGCTGAATTTGGACTTGGTGAACGATTTCAAAGAAGTCAAATTACATGAAAACAGAAGGAATAACATTGGGACCGTGACTGAAATTTGACGTCAGCAGAACTTCAAAGAAATCGAGTGTGAACTGTATGTCAAACACTGCTTCAATGTTGGAGACTCATGATGTTGTATTAACCACAATCACAGAACAGTATATAAATACTGCATCCCAGTGAGGGTGACCGAGACGAAGCTGAGGTTGAAATTATTTTTCCGAAGGGTGACAATATCCACTGTCACCCTCATTGGGATGCAATATTTATTTTATTTTAATCTTTGTTAGATCAATATATATATTTTAACCAGTTTTGATTTAAGCAACAAGTTATAGTCAACAAAAACAAGAATACTACTGTTAAGAAATGTGTTATCACACGTTTAAACAAAACAAAATTTGTTTACGCTTCCGCAGTTCAACGTGAGAAATCCCAATTGCCTTGCTGTGACGTCACAACATGAGACAGCACTTACTGTTGATCGCTTGACATCACAATCGGGAAACAGTATAAAATGTTTCACACTAGAGTATAGGAAATGTATACAGGAGCGTTAACGTGGGATATAATAATATAACTTGTCACTATTTATCATATGCATACTTACAATAACAATTCCTGCACTAAACAGTATAAAAGCCACGCTGTATCCAGTGGCAAACAAACAAGCTATTAAAAAATCACCATCCTGGAAAAGAAACAAGCATGCTCACAACACCATTGTAAACATTTTATGGCAATTTTATTTGCATATGATCTCAAGAAAAACATACTTTTAGATATTTTTTTCAAATAATTATTAGACTTCTTAATTAATCCAACCGAGTGAATTTCAATATTTCAATTAAATCAGTGTACTTAACAAAGGTCGATTCGAACAAAAACTTACCACTTCTATAAAGAATACTGAGAATTGTAACTTTACATGCATTCTAATTCAGGGAGGCTATATATATATACAGTGGGTTGGTTGGTATAGAATCACTTGAGTTAAACGTCTAAATTTAATATGAAAGGAAAATGACTATTTAGACTTTGATTTAGATTTACACTTTTAGTTATACGATAGCAAAGTTTCTGAAATTATTGTCCTATAATTGTGATTTTTTAAATACCGGAAGTGTGTTTTGCACCAATATTTCAAGAAGTGCAAACCCTTAACAAGTTAACTTATTTGATGATTACACTTCGACTTTTGTCCCTACCATTTATTATAACAGCAAATATTTATATCTCAGTTTATTGTGACAGTATGATATTTTTGTTTCAAAAACACACTTTTTTCTGAGAGGTGTTGCATTTAATGATTCATTTTGCATGGAAACATGCACCAAACCATTGCACTGCTATATAAATGTATTGTTATATGATATATCTTCAAGCCTGGAACATTTTAAAACGATCTAAAATAATTAAGCTGAGAAAAAATAATTTAAACAGAAAATGATTCTTTACTACCGATGATTCTCTATTCCCCAAAACACTGCATATAAACACTAAAATCTGACCTCAATATATTTCTGAGTGATCTCCCATTTCACATGAGCAATTTTCTCGATGAGCTGATGAAGAAGGAAGCCTATGAAACCGATGGTAAAGCCTATCAACCCCATCATCGCCCAGATATCAAACTGAAAACTGTAACAACAACGCTGTATAACAGAAAGCTATGGCAGGCAACAAAAGGCATTTTTAACTAGAAACATCAACCCCTTTAGAAGGATCTGTACAAAGAAGTGGATGTTCTTTTTCAAATAAGTGTCTAAAATAAATCAAATGTAAATATTTAACCCAACAATTTACAAGAAGATGTTACATGAGAGCCCGTTTAATATTGAATTTATTTATATGTATATTTCTCTTGTTGCTGTATTAATAAACATGTTTAGTCTATTGTTTGGGGCGCTTGTTTCAGCCAAAGGTTTTTTGGACTTTTCAGACAAAATTCATCTACTACATCAATAAGTTGTATATCAGTGAAACAGACATTTTTAGTGGTAAATAAAAATACCTTACTTTTCAAAATCAGTTGAGAAATAAAAATTTCATGTGCAAAAGCTGTTTTTGATGGGTCATTTTCAATGCAAAATTCTGCTGCATGAAAAATTTGAAAAACATTTTTTTTAGAATTTTTATCCAAAAATAGTTTTAAATTGTTGGATATTAGTAAATTAAGACACTCTTAAATTTTTATAGCAAAATACCAAGGATTACTGAAGTTATTTGAAATTTATTAATTTTCTCCTGTCCCACCAACAAGGAATTTACATAGGAAAAGCCGCATCAAAAAATCATTTTGGCTGTAAAATATGTATTTCTCAACCGATTTTCAAAAGTAAAGTAGTTTTATTTACCACTAAAAATGCCAGTTCTAATGAAATATAACTGATGTACGTATTATTTTAATTGCTCACGTTATTGCAGCAAAACCTTTGGCTGAAACAAGCGCCCCAAACAATAATTTACAAAGAATTTGAATCCGCAGTACCTTGTAATCTTCTGTTTTCTGACCCATTTTTTATAGATTTCACTGTGTGAGGGCAGATAATCCAAACTCTCATAGGCGGCAAGAGTTTGTCGCTCTTGTTCCGTGTACTTATGGGTGGTGTTCAACGGTTCGAAATCTCTACCCTGAAATCATAGTACAAATCAGCTGTATTGTGACCTCTCACCTTCACCTGCTGTGATTGCCTAGAGCTGTATACCTTGGCAACATGCTGACCTAACGGGCCTGATATCAGCTAATTCATAACCTTCACATCCCGTCATAAATTACAAATATCCGAGATGTTGAGGTATTCAGTAGGTGAAAGGAGTTTACATGGACTTTATCCTCACTCTCTGTATGAAAAATCAAACTATTAAACCAAAATTTAAATCAAATGTATCCATATTGGTATTTTAAAATCAGACAGCATCAAAAGAAGATACATAGCTGTACTCAAAAAAATAAAGCTGATTATATCATTCTCTCTACAAATTAGTTTTGTAAAAAGGAGCTAAAATCAGTTGAGCATCATCGATAAACACCAAGTTTACCCCGTACCAGAATGTTGAGGTTATTTCATTTTTCACTGATTGGACAAATTATTTTGATTATATCATGTGAAAGTTATGAATACAGATATCTTGCCTGCCAACTGCCGAACACTGACATCAGTCTTAGTATAGTCAAACATATATTAATATACCACCACAGAGAAGAGTAAAATAGGTCTTATAAAACAAATAACCTCTTTATCGCATAGCTACAAGTAGACACCGCCACTGAATTCCTTTTTGTGGTTTGATAGATATGAGCTTACTGTAAAATGTTATAGTTTTATAACCATGATAACCGTGGCTCATTTTTAATAGGAATAGTGGAGTGGTTATCAATATGTTATTATGTTTACATTTTCTATTAACAGAAATGTCCGAAATATAGGTAAAGCTCAGTAATGATCAGATGGCTTGCTTTATAAGAACTAGAATGGAACACTAGTGTCACCTGCCGTGTGCTAATTTCAGCTCTAACTAAAGTTTTATGAAAACTCTGCCAAAATGAAATTCAGAGTTATTGGACAGATTTAACAATATTCCTTGAGTTAAGATGAACATGTGTGTGAAGTTTCATGAACATAGGTCAAAGTTATGGCAAAAGTAAGGTTGCAGATTAAAGTGTGACGGACAGTGGGTAAAGTGATCCCTAAGTATCTGCCATTCTACGCAGGCGACACAATTATAAAAGAATTGTATGGATTATTAAAGTGGAGATAACTTGTCAACCTTTGACGAGAATGTTCAATGAGATTTCAACTGAAAAAAAACCATTTGTTTTTGTGAGAGGACTTACGGCTGCCAGGAAACTGTATTCATCATCAGCGACTATAGGTGTGACATCATCTGTAGGCGGCTCTTTAACAACTGTCCCTGACTTTCCCAGCACTCTCCGCAGTCTGTGGACCACTGACGTCTGTCTCGGAGTGCTCATACTGTGTATAACATCACCATCCTCAGCTATCACATTTGTAGCCATGATTATGTTTTCTTTCTATATCAAATCATTAGCATTGTAGCATCTGGAGAAAATGTATACTTACAAGCTAAAGATTGATCTTCAGGCCTTTTAGTTTTAATACACCATGAACTCATAAATGTACAGGTAAGATATTTTCCAGGAGCTGTTTTTAAATGGAATGAGACCAAGTTTTCCAGACCAAACATTTTCATAAACAAAAATATTAATAAACCCAAAGGTAAAAGCGACTCAATTTAATGGATACGCACATTTCATTTAAACTTGAAGCACATTAGGATGGTTTTCATATGTATTTGGATTGACCCCAACCTCTCTTCCAGATTGACTCCAGTCCCTTTAAGACAAGATTTAGTTCAATGTAACCTTGCATATTGATTAAATGATCTAACATCTGTAGGCATCTGATCAACCTTCCAGGCTTCCAAAGTTGCATAAACTAGCCAGATACAGACAATGTTGAGAACGGCGGTTTATGCAAATTGCAAAGTCAATCATAGGCTGAGAAATTGAGATATTTCTCTCATAAAAGGACGTGTCCTCATAGTTTAAATGGTCTCACTCTGTGATTTAATAATCTTAACAAATAATATTGTCAATTATCAAAACAATATTTTTTTTTTTAAAAATAGGCATTTATGTCATAGAAAGCTCAGATTAATAACGCAAGTGCATGTATCCCACTGAAAGTCATTTATGGAATATGTGGTTAAGATTCTATCTTTATACACTCAGGATTTGTTCATAATACTGCAATGTCTCCATTGCAGTCATGACGCAGGCCCCAAATGAAACTCCTGGATTGGCACTGCATGGACACTAAATCAGCTAAACTTCGCTGTACTCTCTGGCTTATAATGTGTACAACAGTGAATACCCATCATCATAGATAAAACAAAAATACGTAGAAAAGTAAAAAACAAACCTGCATATGAAATATGAAGTGTGTGTGTAGAAAAGTTAACCGACTAAATTATTATTGTGTTACTTCCATCTTCCTAAATTGTACTTGAATGAGAAACCGGATACTAAATGCCGTGCTTGATTGACTCCTTATTAAATTTAAAAAAAAATACCACTGTTACACTACCGGGTTTTAATTTAGATTTCTTCTGATCATACTTTAAACTATTACCTAACAGGTATAAATACCATAAATATATACAGCACCTATGTGTATTACATACAAAACCCCAGCTCAAATGTTATCTAATCTAAAACACCGAGTGACATGTTGAACTTTGTTGAAGGGTATCCGCCATTTTGTGTGTCATGTGACTTTGGCGATAGGACCCAAAAGGATGGGAAAATGATATATGTTATATCTACTTGTAGATACTATTCCCGACCAAGTTGAAGTTGTGGTCATCATAAAATCGAAACTAGAGTGCAATATTACAAAAGTCTTCAATACTTGAACCCGGAATATCTACCGGGGAAACCTCATCGGATACTGAGAGTACCTCTGAAGTCGTCCAAAGATATGCTGAGGATTCCTATACAGTTAAAACTCTTGTGTGGAGGCTATATTCTTCAGGATTCCAGGGCTAGGTTTAACCAAAACCAAGTTGACGCTACATGTCGGTTGTGTTGGTTAGAAGACGAAACACTGGAACATTTTATTCTGAACTGTGGTGCCTTGCACAGTCTCAGACAACAAATTGTATGTGATATCAGTCATGAACTTGAAGAATTAGGATTTTCCGACTTCAATGTACTGTGTGCCAACAGGGAGTACGTTATAGGGAGAAGAAACGGGTTCATAAACGCTCTAGTTTATCGATTTATGTTGTCGCGCTAGAACGCCGCCATTTACTATTTTATCGATACAGGTAAATCGATCGTAAGCGCGTTACATTTGAAAAGTTAAAATTTCAGCCAACATCTCAAATTAGGCAGTTTTTACAGACCCTTTTTACGGCTTTCTGTTATAATCAACATCACGAAATTACATTCTTGACAAAGATAAATATGTCTACTTTTCACTTTTTGTTATTATTAATGCCTAATATAACCCATACTTCGTATCTCGTTTACAATAGCTCCACACCATTTTTAATTCTATAAAATTAAAAATTTAGCTGATATCTCAAAAGGCACATTTTCATCACCTCTCTTTAGGCTTTGTCTTATAATCACCACCATGAAATTACCTTCTTGACAAAGATAAATATGTTTACTATTCACTTTTTGTTATTATTAATGCCTAAATAACCCGTAGTCTCGTATCTCGTTTGCAATAGCTATACACTGTCACCATTTTTTATTTGGCGCAGAGTGGCGCCATCTTTGTTACACGGAACCGTCTGGTAAAATGTGCTTTTAAACATGCAAACAAATACACGCTCTGTATCAGAGGACACAATGTGAATAAATAATACTGATGTTTACATTTAGCACCTTTATTGAGTTTGTAAGTGTAATCATTTATAAGAATTTGCTGTTTTTCACACAATCGCGAAACAACCGGAAGTAGTCATTTTCACGGAGTAGTGAAACACATGCGCGACAACATAAATCGGCAAAACGAGCCCGTTTCTCCTCCCTATAACGTACTCCCTGGTGCCAAGCAGAAGATACAGTTACTTTTGGACTACACAAACTTCCCATCCCTGAGATCCATTGCACCCCCCCCTGTTACAAAACTTTGAGTTTCAAGTTAGAAGGTTGCTATACAGCTTGCATATAACCCGATACAGACTGTTAAAAATTGTTTTAAACACATAGAGTGGGACAGTAACCACTGAGTGAATGCATTAATTGTGGTGTTAAACACAATCATAATATAAACAGCTGTGTAAATATTAGCGTAGCGTATTCTCGGTGGTGGATTGGACTGTTCCATTATTCGTATATATTCGGGTGGAGGAATTATACTACGTCGACAGACGGTTCTCCTTTCAAGGAGGTTTCGAGAGAGGAACATAGAACATATGGTTTCCTCCACGCAACAACAACAACATGGCAGATGCCTGGTGGTGACATATGGATCAACCTTATTTTTTAGAAAGTGGTAAGGAGTTTAATAGATTCAAAAAGGCTTGGGTTGTGCAAAAACACGTAAGTGTTCACACAGACTCAGTGAGAGATGGCATTGACCAAGCCAGATATGTAGGTTGGCAAACCCTCTATCTTTGTTTCTTCTACAGACCCCGGACAAGGTTGACCGGATTTATGCAACTAACATTTTTTAAATGCCTCCGTTAGACGAATTATATCCAACATCCAAAAATACCCGGGGGTTCGCATTGGAGGTAATGTTGATTGGACTAATATGAGTGTTCATTTCGGAGTATCAAACCTAGAAACAACTTGTGGTTAGTGCCATGGAACAAGGTCTCTTTGCTATATGCATATACTATAACACTATCTCTTCTTCTCTCTATCCTTCAATGGAATACTATCGTTATGGCAGCCTGTTCACTTAATAGCTCTTGGAACCAGGCCTCTTTACTATATGCATATACTATAACACTATCGCTTCGTCTTTCTATCATTCAAGGGTATGCGATCGTTATGGCAGCATGCTCACTTAATAGCTCTCGGAACAAAGTCTCTTTACAATATGCATATACTATAACACTATCTCTTCTTCTCTCTATCCTGCAGTGGTATACTATCGTTATGGCAGCCTGTACACTTAATAGCTCTAGCAATCATACTCGTCTATATAGTTTATATGTGGCTTAGAAGAGGCAGAGACGTAAGAAGTACACGAGATCTAAGAAGTACATCTCTTGAAGGGGTTATTTTATTTTGTAGATTTAAGTTGTAATTAAGCCACCACAGATTGGGCAGTATCGAAAAAAATACCCTCCTTTGCATCGGTTATATAACATGATAAATTACTATGTAATAGTCTGTACATGTATTTGAAACGTACCATAGAAACGCAGTGGTAAATATATATGTCCGCTGACTAGGGAGCGTATACGAAAGAAAGAACGAGAGAAAGAAAGAAAGAAATGGATATTGACATCAGTCCAGTAACACGTAACACAATAAAAACTGTACTGCCGGAGTCACCAATATTTACAAGAACTATACTGTTATTTAAAGTAGCTATCCCGCCAAAACAACCAAATTTTACAACATATGTACACCGTTTCTATAACTACTGACGACGTTATATATAATTATATATATAATTTACCTATTTTGAAAATCGAAATTCTATAAACACAATTTAAACGTCTTTAACCGGCCAGGTCAAATCCCCAAAACTGGAGGGTCGAATTAAGAGTTACCAACTCATAATTCATTTAACGCATATTCAATCACGGGTATTTTAAGAACTAGTGAACAAATCTATTATTTTAGTCAACATATATATATTATTATATGATCTGAACACTTGGCTAGTGCTTAGAACCGCCCAGAGGGTGGGATACATATGAATCCGGAAATCCTGCCCTACGATCAACCGAAACGTTATATAGGAATCGACAACCGGTACCGCTATGATCCAACAACTGGCACCATGTCAAAATCAAACGTATATGCGAGTCCTTTATCCTTTTATGTTATACAAGTGACTCTTCATTGCAATGAAGCATGATTGCGTAACTACATATACTTAATTTAGCTACTTTACTGATTTAGTTTAGTTTAGAGACGAAGTTTCATATCCGATTATTATCATGTCTGTATATAAAGATACTCGTTAAGATTTTTCAAATGCTCAGATAAACCGGGTTGTTTTAAAAATCAGGTCAACGTGTAAGCAATCGAACGCTTTTAATAAACTCCATTAAAATTCACCAATATATAGATTATCGTCCATCCTCCGCAGGGTCTTTTTCCATTCTTCAGCAAGGCGCAAAAGAGCAGTGCGACAGTCGCAAACCACGAAAGGATGAAACTAACTTCAAACTGTACTATATTTGGTTACCAACTGCTCCCTCAACAAAGTTTTGACAGACTTGATAGTATGCTTTATGGTCTCTAGGTTTTTTCATTAAATGGATCATCTTTCTTAAATACAGGGGTGCCTTGCGCAAGTTTAAAGCTTGCTTAAAACTTACCTCGTTCTAGTATAGAATTAGCTATGTCCCGTGGGGAAAGACAGAGTGACTTACTCCCCGCTTTTATGACTTTTGGGGGTAAAGTATCTACCAGATTGCTGTCTTTCCATCATATTTTTAATACAACTGGAAATATCATTAAAATAATAATAATAAAATATTTTAAAATATCATTTTAATTAATTGCATTCACACTGAGATGGTTGTCATCAAACGAGGTATTGTTTTCAATACCTTATTTTTGTGTGCAGTTTGAGTATAACGCGCGTTTATTTCGGACTATTCTCATTGAAAGGTATATCGCATCACGGCAGCACAGGAAGTGTCGTCCCGGGGTAGTACACCCATGGCATCACAGGAAGTGTCTTCCTGGGGTAGTACACCCATTGCAGCACAGGAAGTGTCATCCTGGGGTAGTACACCCATGGCAGCACAGGAAGTGTCGTCCTGGGGTAGTATACACATGGCAGCACAGGAAGTGTCGTCCTGAGGTTGGGGTAGTACACACATTGCAGCACAGGAAGTGTCGTCCTGGGGTAGTACTACCATTGCAGTACAGGAAGTGTCGACCTGGGGTAGTACACCCATGGCAGCACAGGAAGTGTCGTCCTGGGGTAGTATACACATGGCAGCACAGGAAGTGTCGTCCTGCGGTTGGGGTACACCCATTGCAGTACAGGAAGTGTCGACCTGGGGTAGTACACCCATTGCAGCACAGGAAGTGTTGTCCTGGAGTAGTACACCCAATGCAGCACAGGAAGTGTCGTCCTGGGTAGTACACCCATGGCAGCAAAGGAAGTGTCTTTCTTGGGTAGTATACACATGGCAGCACAGGAAGTGTCGTCCTGGGGGTAGTACATCCATGGCAGAACAGGAAGTGTCGTCCTGTTGTAGTACACCCATAGCATCACAGGAAGTGTCGTCCTGGGGTAACACACCCACTGCAGCACAGGAAGTGTCGTCCTGGGGTAGTACACCCATTGCCGTGTGTGCGAAGCTGTAATTCATTCTCCATTTTTTTCGAATGTTCAATTTAAAGTATATTGTGATAAATGGGGATTGTGATAAATGGGGGTGAGAGGTAAATATTGAGAAAACGAAAGTGATGACGTTTAGAAAAAGAGGTCGATTAAGGGAAAATGAAACATGGGTATATAATGGAAAGAAGTTAGAAGTGGTAAATGATTTGAAGTATTTAGGAAATGTTTTTAACTATACTGGGACTTTTAATCTAAATCAGTATACACTTGCAGGTAAAAGTTTAAAGGCGTTAAATGTCCTAATCGCAAATATAAAAAGGTATATATAATTTCAAACCTAAAACATGTAGTAGTAATGAAGGAGTATATCGGGAGTTAGGTAGATATCCATTGTATATCAATATATTTTAAAATAATTAAGTACTGGAGGAAGGCTTTAAGTACGAACAATATATTAATATCTACTATGTATGAAGAATCAATGAGAGATTGTGAGAGAGGCTGTAAAAATGGGCAAGTAAAGTTAAGACTCTTTTAAATGATTTTGGATTTACCTATGTATAGAATGAGCCTCGCAATATTAATTTGAAACATTTTCATGTATTATTCAAACAAAGATTAATTGATTGTTTTGTACAGAAGTGGCATAGTGATATTGAAAATAACCGTGTTCTGGTGTTATATAAAGATTTCAAGACTGTCTTTAACATGTTTAAATACGAATCTTATCTAGATATGTTGCCATTTAAACTAAGAACGGCAATGTCAAGAATACGATTATCTTCGCATTCCCTCAGAGTCGAAACCGGCAGATACACACAAAATTGAACTGATACAGGTCAACGATATTGTAATATTTGTAATTCTATTGACGTAGAAGACGAATATCAATTATTTTAATTTGTCTGTCTATGAACATATTCGCAAACTGTATATTAAGGCGTATTATTATCGAAACCCCAGTGTCATTTAAATTTATAGAATTGATGCAAAGTAAGAATCATAAAGAGATTCATAATGTAGCCAAGTTTGTAAAAGAAGCATTTATTATACTAACACATTTAATTATACGTAGTTGTGTACATATATATATATGTAACGTTTTATCCTCAGGTATTATGTATTGTTTCAACAATTAAATCGTTTATGTAATTGCATGAGAGAGAGAGAGAGAGAGAGAGAGAGAGAGAGTACGTGCGTGTGTGCGTGTGCGGGAGAGTTGTGCCAGAGTGTGTGTGAGTGTTGGGCTGCATGCGTGCGTGCCTGTCATGTGTTTAATTAAACTGTGTATATTATATTTAGATGAAGTGATACTAAATGTATAAGTCGAAATAAAATATCTGTTCTGTTCTGTTCCGTTCATTGCAACACAGGAAGTGTCGTCGTGGGGTAGTGTCGTCGTGGGGTAGTACACACAATGCAGCACAGGAAGTGTCAGGTATATTGGCGTCCAGTAAATGCTTTTTTTTTTTTTTTTGCAAAAACAAAAAGTCATTTTCACTTGTTTAGTGTGATATGTTAGGTTCGTATTACATTGTTGATCTATTTGTGAAATTGTTTAAGCAGTTGCCTATAATCCAGTTGGTGGTTTGTTTTGCATTTCGTCTACCCTACCTTGAAAACGGTGCACTGAGTTATATGCAAGGGAAACAACATCAGTCTTAGTAGACTGAACTAAACTATACGAATAAATGGTCCATAGTTTCAAAAATAAAACTTTGACGTAATGTAGGCGTCAAACAATATAACATTATTAGCTAGCTGCTTTATCAGCAGGTTCTAAAACAAATTTATTATGCAATTGATTTCAAATTAAAAAGCAAAATCACACAAAGTCTCAGAGGAAGTAAATCTGTATCAAACGAATACAGTATGTAGTTTTTCCTAGTAGAGGGAGTCCGATGCTTTCTACGACACAATGGTGTTTACGTCTGCTCGCTGATTCTTAATCCTGAAGCCTCTTCTCGCTGATTCTTAATCTGAAGTTCTTATGAGACCCCCTACCCCTTCCACCCCAACCACCCCGCAAATAATGGCATATAATGGCTTATTCGCAAGCTGCTCTGGCTACTACCATGTCATTGCAGACACTTTGTTTTTTAAATAGGCCTTTGTTTTTCATATTTTTGTATACATGATCGTCTTTGTGTATCACTTAGGTACACTATTAATGCTGTCCTTATTTGTATTGGCGTTTTAGGGTCAGACGATCTCCTGTAGTAAAAAGCCGGAATCACTAAAAATACAAATACAGTCTTGGACTTCCAACGGGTGTTTGTTGCGTCGAGTCAGATTTTTACCGTAATTATGTGTTTGTTTGTTTGTGAGGTGTTTTACGTCATTTTCAACACATGTAAGTTATTTATGACGGTCGATTTTTTTGTGGTGGAGGCAGACCATCCACATTTCCACCCACTAGTACTGTACACACCCCGCCATCCGTAAGAATCGACGCTTCCGCACTTACAAGTCGAGCTTTACCGTAATTATGTTTATTATATACTGACAATGAAAACGCACCAGTTTATGCTGTTGGATTATTCGCACACCATTTGGAATACAACTGCTGAACCAATACTTTTTAAATTTTAGGTATTGAATCTTGATATCTAACATGTCTAACTTGTTTATTGGTAGGCTTTTATGACAGGCAGTTACGCAGTTATTTACCTGGTCATGAACCATTGTTTACTATGGATAATCATAAAAAAGAAAACTGATTCACTAAATTCCAAGCTGCATTAATCTGTCTCGGAATTTACTGGCCTTCTTATTGTTTGACATCTGGCAGAATTATGAAATGAATGTTTCCGAGAAAATGATTTCTTTGTGCAATGTAAATAAAGAACGTGCATTTCATAAAAATAATGTGGATGGCATGTACTAAATTCCTGACAAAATATTGCTAAATGTCGACTCGTTATATGGATTATATCATATATTGTCCAAAATGCCTCAAATTCTAACTTTTTTAAATAATTTGTTTTGTGGTGCGTTTTCATTGACCGTGAGTATACCAAGTTGCACGGATAAAACGAACCATCTAATCGCGAAGTTAAACAATATTATGTTTCCGTCATTGTTATTGTATATTTATTCCCACACTATAAAAAATCGTAAGGGCATATCATTTAAAGTCTCCGTTTGTTCGTCTGTCCATCTGTCCATCTATCCATCCATCCATCCGTCCGTCCACCCTCCCTCCCATCCGTTACATTTCTCATTCTAAACCACTGAGCGGAATTAAACCACATTAGTGTATGACTTCCACACATGATAACGGAAAGCTAGAATGAATGAATGAATGACTGGTGTTTTATGGCACGTGGACACATAAATAGGTCATATTGTGCGCAAAAACCGATGAATCATGAAAGAATGAAGTAGTAATTAAAAATAATGTAAACGTAAAAGCAACCTTTTTGTGGCCACGCACACAGCGTCATTTTCCCGCAGGTTGCCCATAACTTGGTATGTATACTCATCTATGAAAGATAAACAACATATTAAACGATTTTATTATCTTAAACTCGAGGACATTGTCCCAGCGGTATTTGGGGTGGGCGGAGGGTTTTGCCGAGGGGATGCACCGAACGATTTTGGAGCCTATAATGACGTCTGCCCAACTCCTTATGTTTGTTTTAAATCTTGCGTTGTCGTTCCATTAACGTTTATGTCTTGTTGCTATGGCTTCTGTTAAGTCATTGAGTACTTCCTAGGCTTTTTTTTATATCAATATATACAAGACCATTTTTGTTTTTTTCCTTTTGCTTCCTATACATACTGATTGGTTTGTTAGAGGATATAGCCTTGCTTGGATTTTTTTATTTGCACTAATTTTAGTGGGGATGACAATAGGTTAAGAGTGAGGTTAGGTTCAGCCCAACATGTAGTTTAAAGGGACACACGGCAATCTTGAAGTGTTTGAAATGGGTGTATCGATTTATATATCCAGTATCATTTTTACTTTTACCCTGTTTATATTTAAATAAATCAAATTTGAAGTATTCACTATTTCGTCTTATTATACTATAAGTTTTAATATATTATTTGTGCAATGATATCAAAAATTGATAGTATGAAAAAAACAAATTGCTTAATATTATTCTTATAATTAATATTAATGACTGAACAAATGCAAGTTATGCAGAAAAACTAGCGGGACGCCGTGAGTTTTTTTTAAAATAAAGATTGCCGTGTGTCCTTTTAACTCCCTAGAGGTCCTTTAGTCACTGACCGTTCCAAGTGGGTATCCCTAGTGTCAACCATTTCTGTCCACCATTTATGTCCCCCTAGAGGTCCTTTAGTCACTGACCGTTCCTAGTGGATATCCCTAGTGTCAACCATTTATGTCCACCATTTATGTCCCCCTAGAGGTCCGTTAGTCACTGACCGTTCCAAGTGGGTCGCCCTAGTGTCAACCATTTATGTCCCCATAGAGGTCCTTTAGTCACTGACCGTTCAAAGTGGGTATCCCTAGTGTCAACCATTTATGTCCCCATAGAGGTCCTTTAGTCACTGACCGTTCCAAGTGGGTAGCCCTAGTGTCAACCATTTATGTCCCCATAGAGGTCCTTTAGTCACTGACCGTTCAAAGTGGGTATCCCTAGTGTCAACCATTTATGTCCCCTTAGAGGTCCTTTAGTCACTGACCGTTCCAAGTGGGTAGCCCTAGTGTCAACCATTTATTTCCCCATAGAGGTCCTTTAGTCACTGACCGTTCCAAGTGGGTAGCCCTAGTGTCAACCATTTATGTCCACCATGTATGTCCCCCTAGAGGTCCTTTAGTCACTGACCGTTCCAAGTGGGTAGCCCTAGTGTCAACCATTTATGTCCACCATGTATGTCCCCCTAGAGGTCCTTTAGTCACTGACCGTTCCAAGTGGGTAGCCCTAGTGTCAACCATTTATGTCCACCATGTATGTCCCCCTAGAGGTCCTTTAGTCACTGACCGTTCCAAGTGGGTAGCCCTAGTGTCAACCATTTATGTCCACCATGTATGTCCCCCTAGAGGTCCTTTAGTCACTGGCCGTTCCAAGTGGGTAGCCCTAGTGTCAACCATTTATGTCCCCATAGAGGTCCTTTAGTCACTGGCCGTTCCAAGTGGGTAGCCCTAGTGTCAACCATTTATGTCCCCATAGAGGTCCTTTAGTCACTGACCGTTCCAAGTGGGTAGCCCTAGTGTCAACCATTTATGTCCACCATGTATGTCCCCCTAGAGGTCCTTTAGTCACTGACCGTTCCAAGTGGGTAGCCCTAGTGTCAACCATTTATGTCCACCATGTATGTCCCCCTAGAGGTCCTTTAGTCACTGGCCGTTCCAAGTGGGTAGCCCTAGTGTCAACCATTTATGTCCCCATAGAGGTCCTTTAGTCACTGACCGTTCCAAGTGGGTAGCCCTAGTGTCAACCATTTATGTGACGTCGCTTACTACGCTTCTACTTATCCATATCCTAGTCCCGTCACGTGACGTAAAGTTATCGTTCGTGCCTTCCTCAACATCCATGTTGTTTTACATGCGTCTTTTTGAATGTGTTGAGTTCCGTGAATGGTTAATGCCGGAAGCTCAGGATTTTGAAATGTTTCCAGAGTAAAGCGTTTCCACTCAACTTCTCCTATATTTTCGATCCGATTTTAATGAAACTTGATAGGAAGTATCAGTATGATGGACTGTAGCGCATATTGGCAGGGCGTTCTGGTTTGATGATCTTTGTCGGGACCACGGGATTTTGATACTTTCCAGGCGAAAAGTTTTTTCGCTCAACTTTTTGGACATTTTCCATTTAATATTCATGAAACTTGGCAGATCATATCAGTATGATGACTTTAGGGCATATATTTTGGTTGATAGATTTAGTGGGATTACTGTTCTAGCTCAACTCATCCTACATTTTTTCACCCGATTTTAATGAAATTTCCGGTTGAAAGACTTTTTACGGAATCACACGATTTTGATTGTTTCAAGTATAGAGCGTTTACGGGCAACTCCTTCTACATTTTTATTCGATTTTCATGAAACTTTGTGGGAAGTACCTACATGATTTCTAGAATAAATTACTTTTATTGATTTTGAGATCAGTAGGTCAAAGGTCAAGTTCACCATGACCCGTCCGTCATAAATATATTGTCTACGCTACTCCTCCTACACGTCTTGTTGTATTTGTGAAAAATATGGAAAAGTAACAGTGTAATTGAATTTTTAGTGAATTTGAATTTTTGACTCCCCTCTCCTGGGCTCCATGGGCTCCACGGGAAACGAATACAATGTAATTCAATCATCTTAACTTTTTATTTGAGACACAATTAAACAAAAAATGACCCCATATCCACCAACCCATGGGCAGACGTCCGAGTTCGATATTAAAAACAGTTGGTATGTTGTTTATCTTTCATAGACAACGTATATTTACCAAATTGGGTGCAAGCATATGGGAACACGACAGTGTAATTGAATGTTTAGTGTTTTCACCTCCCTCCCCACCATACACACACACACACCTTGAGGGCCCCTTGGTGCGGAGCCAAAATTAATGTTACTCTTGCTCATCGTTACCATGTGTGGAAGTCATACACTATCACGAGGAGATATGGAAAAGTACAAACGGACGGATGAACAAATGGAGGCGCTAACGCCTTTTAAAGCGTCGGGATAGTACTATATCATTGTTATTTTTTTTTTGGCAGACAGAGACTCGGAGCTACTACTATAAGTTTTTATTTTTGCTCGCCCTTTGACACAAGGCCTTTTGGCGAGCGTTTCCAGGTGGTTTATTTTATTTGTTCATTAATTATAATTGTTCTAAGGAGATTATTTTAACGTTATCTTCTTTCAAGAAATGACAAGAACAAAGCAGTCACTTTAATATATGCCCAAGGAAGATTATGGAATCGGAGTTGTTAATCATATCCTCTTATGCATTTGAAATAGTCGGGGTAATTACATATCTGTCAGCAGACTCATTATTATTAAAAAAAAATGTGTGAAAAGTTAGGATATTTCAATGTTACAAACACGCACAAAAACGAAATGAAATAACAACAGGTACGATCAGTAACTCTGATTTATTTAGCAAAATAAAGCAAAATGTATACATTCTACAAGAGCAATATTAACAATTCCTGATTTAAAAAAGTAAAGCTCATTCAAACACAAGATACAGGTAGAAGAAATATTATTTTTTAAGCACACAGAATTTGCGTGAAGTCATATCTGTTCACACTTTAAATGGACTAGAAGCGATCTGGATTACAAAGTACACAGCCTGCAAATAACGAAAACGCACTATAATGTCAGGCATCTGTAGTGTCAGGCATCTGTAGTGTCAGGCATGAGTGATATCAGTGGAATGGAATAGTATCATTTTTGTCACTTTATGGATAATTATTAGATCTAGTTCATTGATTGGTTGGTTCAATTTTGGAGGAACGCCTTTCCATGCATACGCAAGTAGTATTTACATTCTAAGCATACACTGTCAAGTCATTTGATCATACACATCAAATATTTATAGGTTATTAGATTTGTATTGGGATATATGCGCGAGTTCTTCCGCGTAACAATATTGCGCGACTTTATATAGGAGCGCAATATGTATACGCAGAAGAACGAGTGCATACATCCCATTACAAATCCAATAACCTTTTTTATTGCATACACATTTTTAATATATAAACGAATAATTGGATTAAAACAATAGGTTTTAACATTTAATTTCCATCAAAGATATGACCTTAAAATGCTTAAATTTCACTATTCACTATTTATATATATCCATAAATGAATTATGCTTATCCATAACTTGAATCTTTATGGATATTCATAATATATATATATATATATATATATATATATATATATATATACAATATCATGTTGTAGATGTAATATCTAATTTAGATAGTATGCACGTTAGCTAAGAGTGTTTTTTATTTTTTATTTTTAAAGCACGGTTAAATGATAATTTTCCACATTGTATTTAACAAAATTAATCCATCATTTAGTATCCTTTCTGGATAGAGTGTTTGTGAAAGGTGTTTTGTTAATTGTATGATTTTCTCTATTATATATACAACATACTATCGAATTAATGATATCCCATTTTCGAATAAATGATTCTGTATCATTTATGAAAATATTGTAAAATCACGTCGAATTATGGATATCCATAAATCATCGTTGACAATGAATTCACTAAAGAGAAAATGTCACGCCATATGCAGTACCACCATATGCAGTACCACAGTAATATATGTAATGTAAGTTACACAAGACGGGGAACCAGTCCATGCAACACAACAGCATGTAAATGAAATTAATTATAGATACATGTATCATTAATCCACGATCATGTACGGATATTCACACTTTAGTTAAAAATAATATAACATTCGATTGGTTTATTTCGATTTATTTCTTTAAAAAAGGCAAGACACTTTCCATTAGCCTCGTCCGTCGGATGGGGACGTAAACCGGGCGGTCCCGTGTATCGGTTAAAGAACATAGGAATCTATTCGATAATAAGAGTAGGGCTCGGTTCCCGGATTCCTATGTATCCTTCTCCTCAATCTGGGGCGGCTCTAAATAACCTATACTGTGTTGATGAGCCGTTAAACAACATTCAATTCAATTCTTTAAAGAAATATAGATATAGTTATGGCTCCCCCACACAAAGTGTGGTAGGGGAGCCATATTGATTTTGTGCTTTCTGTCTGTCTGTTTCTCTGCGTGTCTGTCTGCGTGTCTGTGTCACAAACGATGTCCGATCAATAACTAGAGAATGGTTAGACCTAGGGTCCTCAAACTTGGAAGGATGGTTGGTCATGACAAGTAGATGACCCCTATTGATTTTGGGGTCACTAGGTCAAAGGTCAAGGTTGCGGTGACATTGACTATCAAAACGATGTCCGATCAATAACTAGAGAATGGTTGGACCTAGGGTCCTCAAACTTGAAAGGATGGTTGGTCATGACAAGTAGATGACCCCTATTGATTTTGGGGTCACTAGGTCAAAGGTCAAGGTTGCGGTGACATTGACTATCAAAACGATGTCCGATCAATAACTAGAGAATGGTTGGACTTAGGGTCCTCAAACTTGGAAGGATGGTTGGTCATGACAAGTATATGACCCCTATTGATTTTTGGGTCACTAGGTCAAAGGTCAAGGTTTCGGTGACATTGACTATCAAAACGATGTCCGATCAATAACTAGAGAATGGTTGGACTTAGGGTCCTCAAACTTGAAAGGATGGTTGGTCATGACAAGTAGATGACCCCTATTTATTTTGGGGTCACTAGGTCAAAGGTCAAGGTTGCGGTGACATTGACTATCAAAACGATGTCCGATCAATAACTAGAGAATGGTTGGACCTAGGGTCCTCAAACTTGAAAGGATGGTTGGTCATGACAAGTAGATGACCCCTATTGATTTTGGGGTCACTAGGTCAAAGGTCAAGGTTGCGGTGACATTGACTATCAAAACGATGTCCGATCAATAACTAGAGAATGGTTGGACCTAGAGTCCTCAATCTTGGAAGGATGGTTGGTCGTGACCAGTAGATGACCCCTATTGATTTTGGGGTCACTAGGTCAAAGGTCAAGGTCACGGTGACCTTCACTATCAAAACGATGTCCGATCAATAACTAGAGAATGTGATAGGGGAGCCATATTGATTTTGTGCTTTCTGTCTGTCTGTTTCTCTGCGTGTCTGTCTGTCTGCGTGTCTGTGTCACAAACGATGTCCGATCAATAACTAGAGAATGGTTGGACCTAGGGTCCTCAATCTTGGAAGGATGGTTGGTGATGACAAGTAGATGACCCCTATTGATTTTGGGGTCACTAGGTCAAAGGTCAAGGTTGCGGTGACATTGACTATCAAAACGATGTCCGATCAATAACTAGAGAATGGTTGGACCTAGGGTCCTCAAACTTGTAAGGGTGGTTGGTCATGACAAGTAGATGACCCCTATTGATTTTGGGGTCACTAGGTCAAAGGTCAAGGTTGCGGTGACATTGACTATCAAAACGATGTCCGATCAATAACTAGAGAATGGTTGGACTTAGGGTCCTCAAACTTGGAAGGATGGTTGGTCATGACAAGTATATGACCCCTATTGATTTTTGGGTCACTAGGTCAAAGGTCAAGGTTGCGGTGACATTGACTATCAAAACGATGTCCGATCAATAACTAGAGAGTGGTTGGACTTAGGGTCCTCAAACTTGGAAGGATGGTTGGTCATGACAAGTAGATGACCCGTATTGATTTTGGGGTCACTAGGTCAAAGGTTGCGGTGACATTGACTATCAAAACGATGTCCGATCAATAACTAGAGAATGGTTGGACCTAGAGTCCTCAATCTTGGAAGGATGGTTGGTCGTGACCAGTAGATGACCCCTATTGATTTTGGGGTCACTAGGTCAAAGGTCAAGGTCACGGTGACCTTCACTATCAAAACGATGTCCGATCAATAACTAGAGAATGGTTGGACCTAGAGTCCTCAATCTTGGAAGGATGGTTGGTCGTGACCAGTAGATGACCCCTATTGATTTTTGGGTCACTAGGTCAAAGGTCAAGGTTGCGGTGACATTGACTATCAAAACGATGTCCGATCAATAACTAGAGAGTGGTTGGACTTAGGGTCCTCAAACTTGGAAGGATGGTTGGTCATGACAAGTAGATGACCCGTATTGATTTTGGGGTCACTAGGTCAAAGGTTGCGGTGACATTGACTATCAAAACGATGTCCGATCAATAACTAGAGAATGGTTGGACCTAGAGTCCTCAATCTTGGAAGGATGGTTGGTCGTGACCAGTAGATGACCCCTATTGATTTTGGGGTCACTAGGTCAAAGGTCAAGGTCACGGTGACCTTCACTATCAAAACGATGTCCGATCAATAACTAGAGAATGGTTGGACCTAGGGTCCTCAATCTTGGAAGGATGGTTGGTCGTGACCAGTAGATGACCCCTATTGATTTTTGGGTCACTAATACTATTATACTTTATATACAAAAAGTATGACCAAAACTCAGATGCACTAACAACGCGAACGCCAGACCGAATACAGTCTAGACGTCTATCGGCGTTATGTTGGTTCCCTTAATCTTTTTGTAAATTGCCTCCCCGTGATGAGGAGGCCTAAAGGTACCAGCGGAAGGAAGCACAAATCCCTGTATGACGTCATCTGCTTTTACATCATACAATGAGACATTTTTAGATTCATATTCGGGTTCAGTAATGGGGTCGTCTGATTGAAGAGGTTTAAAGTCGCCTGCCATAGATGTCTCTGCGCTGGACGACGGCTCATACGAGTTCTGCTTTCCGGAAAGGTCATTCAGGCTGAAAAAGGTATGTTTTAAATTGTATTACCTATATCGGACTATATTGATTGAACTTATTGTTATACTTATCGATGACACATACGGAACTATGAAGCGTTATGTGATCATTAAAGCGGGAGGCCAGCCCGAGGATCGAACCCGGTCGCATCGTTGACAAACGAGTAATGCGCATGTTCAAAATTTGTATAATTTCAAAGTTATATATATATAGTATCGATTATATCGACAGCAATCTGTAAAATATTATTTTATTTCCAAAGTGTGCGCCCACACACATTTGAATTTAGGAAATAATCCCATTTACATCTTCGACAGAAGATGTTCATACGTGCACATAAAAATCGACCGTCACATTTGGCCTAAAATGTGCTAAAATGACGTAACACGCGCTTCCAACAAGCAATCAAACAAACAAGCAACAAACAAACAAACAAACAAACAAACAAACAACAAACAAACAAACAACCACAATCTGAAGTAATGCACACTTTAGACAGAGAGGATCCAGGTACATGTCGTCCTCAATGGTTACAACTGTTCATGTTTATTCTGTAAAAGAGTTTGTTGAATTCGTAACATTCGTTTAAATAATTTCTATAAGAATCAGAAAACATGATGAACATTGATAATTTCACATTGTCGTTTAGAATGTATGAGCTCCCAATTTCTACATATTACTGAAACGAGTAGCAAATGTGCGTAAACATCAGCATATATGAATAGAAATACTTACTACATTTGCGACACCGTCATCCTTTTCTTTAAGCGCATCTTCTTCCTGCAGAGGATGAACCATATCAGACAAATAGCCAAAACTGAACAGATAAGTATAGCCATCAGCTTGGAGATGTTAATGTTACATTGGTACCCCGCTATAAGGTCTTCACAGTCGAACATCAGCGCGCAGGGCTGGGGACTACATTCGTTCGTCTCTGTTTCACATCATTCTCCTTCGTAACCTAGTTGGCATTTGCAACGGTAATGTTTGAATGATTGTGCTCGCGCAAGATCTGTGCACGGTATACCGTGACGCGGTTCACACGTGCCGTATACGCATGGGTTGTACAGGATACCAATTGCTAAGGTTACCGGTAAGCTCCAATGACCTGCGCGATCATAAGCCATTAAGCCATACTCTAAGACACCGAAAAAGTCGTTTGACATAGTTAGCTGTAGCTCAAACCCTTCATGTGTTTCTCCTATCTTGTTTTGGCCAGAGATCAATCGCTGAAGAATGTCATGATCTCCGATATTTGTAAGAGTGAAGTTAGCATGTGTAGTATTGGTAGTGTAAATGTTTTCCTTAATGGTATCGTTACAGTCGATGTCGCTAACCAAAAATGTTCCGATAAAGTAGTTAGTGATATTAGACTCCAAGGGAAGAACAATTTTGTGATTTCTTGCACCAATAAACGTGTTATTGTCTCGAATGAAAATCAAATCAGGTGCGTCATTAACCTCAGTTACAAATATGTTCAGGGTAGTCTGAACTGGTTGCGGCACGTGTCCACTGGGTAGGGAAGTCTCTATGCACTCGATCCGAACTTCGTCTGAACCAGCAAAGTCTTTATTTGGCTTGTAATACAGTTGTCCATCTGCAGTGATATTGGCATAGCCGTGGAACGGTTGACCAATAAGGTGAAACGTTACATTATCGAGTTCGGCATCGGTGTAATGTATTTTGCGAAGTTCAACGCTGATTGGGTCTTCGGTATATCTGAGAGCTGTGGTTTCGATTTTTGGCAATGTTTGGACAATATCTTTTAAGATGAAGACAAGAGCAAACTGGCGTGGTCCATCGACTTCAGAACTTACGTGCAATGAGCACCGTTTCCGTCCCGCAGAATCTTTAGTTGGTAAAAACACCTGTAGAACAGACAAACCATGCATTCCATTAAGAAATCCGAAGTTGTCAATAGAAACAAACTAAATATGTGCATTGTTTGTTATAGATATTTACTGCTAAGGCAGCCACATTACGAAGTGGCTTTCATAAATATAAAAACTATCTTTATAGAGAGGATATCGTTTTCTAATTGCATGTATTAGTTCGAGAATTAAAGTTATTACCTTATGATGTAACCATTATAAAAGCAAAACCATGCACCGTACCATCACTACATATCACATTGTCTCGTGAAACTGGTGATAACAAAAGCAAAGATATCCTATACAAATATTTTTTAAAATATATAAATTGGATTTCATTTCAGATTATAGTGGTAGGGCACGTGCACTATTCTTTATCAAATAAATGGATTATGTTAATGGAAACCTTATACTAATCAGAAATATAAACAAGTACATAGGTCTACCTGGGCTGTGTAAGTTTTCGTGATGTAGTCAACGTGTTCTTCGGTTTTGCAGTCTTCTGTGATATGACGCCATTCCGTTGAAGCTAGCATCAAACAAACAAAAGGAAATGACAACGTCTCCTTAGTCTATAATGTCATCAAGTAAACAGTCTGTAATTATAGGTTATTAGATTCGTATTGGGATATTTGCACGAGTTCTTCCGCGTATCAAGATTGCACGACTGCGCGACTTTAGGAGCGCAATATGTATATGCAGAATAACGAGTGTATATATCCCAATCCAAATCTAATAACGTATTATCTAATACGCATTTTTAATATATAAGCGTATAATTAGAATGAAACAATAGGTTTTAACATTTAATTTTCATCAATTTATTTTATTTGAATCAACCATATTGTCGTTACATCGTGGGAATTTTCACAATGAAATCAACATTGTTTACATCACGTGACATAGTTTTTTTGACATGAACAGAAAATTGCACCAATCACAAACGAGTATACATTACACACCCAGTATGACTTTACTACACGTCAATATAAGAGTATTGACGTTTCCTGTTACATTGAGCTTGTAAATGCGTATGCAATATTAAGGAATATCGGGGGTGGGGACTGTACAAGTATTAGAAAATAATCCCATAACCGATCAAATGGAATGGTATGTATGTGATTTAATATATCACGGTGCTGACCGCAATATGCAGGTGTATAGGGCTGCCACACTGAAATACCAAACCGTAGACACATGATGTGATACACCACCCAGTAATAATATATTGACACCGGGATGACCAGTCCTAGCCCTACCCATGTATATGCTTATCGTCAAACAAGTTAACTTCTTGTATCACTTAAATGAAGCCTTTGGTGTGATACGTCCGGGGATCGAACTCACTACCCCTGCATGCGAGACGGACCAAATCGGAGAGTAACTGTCAAATTAAAATTAAACTGCTTTACCACTGAAAGGTAATTCTGATACAAACTTTGATGCATGTTATTGCCACTACCTGCTGTTAAAGCAATAAGAAATAAACTTGAACACAATATAGTTGAGGTTTACGCACACACGTACGCACGCATGAACACACACCTTGATCCCAGTATATCAGGGTTGGTACTGTCTCGTTATCTGTGGAGTTGAATCTCAAAGACACTTGCAGCCTATCTGACAGTCTGACATGTCCAGTAGGCGCTGCATAGAAGGACAGTCCTGAGTAATGATGAAAGCTGAAACACCACAATAAATCCATGTTATGAGATTTTATTTAAATTCAACTTATTTCAACAATCAAACAGTACACTTTGTTTATGGTATAACGACACATTTGATATAGGTAATGGAATTATATATGTCAAAGACACGTATTTAGTTAAATCGTTTCATAATAAGACGTATCATAAAAACAGGTTCAATTATCAGTTATTATACTACCGTTTGCGTAGTAATCTTGAAGTCTTGGTTTGTGTTAGAGGAGATGCAATATACGGACTGTAGTCGTCACTGGCTGCGGAACCATACATTCCTTCCAAATCATCAGATCCTAATACTCCCAAAATCAAACCTCCAGACGAACCTTGGGAGAAAGATATACCACTTGAAATAAATGACACGGAGATTTAAGGCTTTTATTTTACTCTCTTACTGTTTCATTCAAACGAAGGTAAGAATTGGGATTAAACGGAGAGTCAAAAGTATTTAAGCTATTTCAAGATCGTGTCGATGTTTTTGAATTCAGAGCAGAAATACAATAACATATGAATAAAATGCTTATTTTGGTTAATTTATAAAATCATCAGTAACATACGAACATACTGTCTTATTATCTATCAATTTCTTAATATTGCGATAAAATTCGAGCTTTTAATTCAACATTTATATTTTTGTCTTATAATAAAACATACGATCATATTTAAATTGCAAGCACAGTTTTAAACAATTATGATATGCCTTTAGTGAAATTATGTGGTTTAAGGTAAAACTCTAGGTCAACAGAAACATATAGGTTTAAAATTGGAAAATAACCTGCACTAATTCAAAAATGTAATTTAAAGCGAACCGCATGAAATTGAAGATTAGTTTTAAATGCATACGTTCTGAATGACAGTTTCACATAATTAAACCACGCATTTGTATGATAATCACGCTGAAAAATAACAAATTAAACAAAACCGTTACGTTATAAGTTGAACACCTCTTGTAATTTGTGTATTTTTCGATAGCAACTATTACATAATGTGCATAACTTGTATCCATTGTTTTTTATGCTTATTCAAACGCTATTTTACATTAGCATTTTTCAATCCTTAAATATTTTACTATATACTTTATAACTTAAAACCCTACCATTGACTGTAAGTGATAACTCCGTATCATTCGTCCCTAATGCCATTTCCTTTAGCTGGCTTCCAAATTTGACAATGCTCTGCACAGTCTTGTTTTCCAGGTTTAGTAGGACATCTTGTTTTCCTGTAAAATACATTGACAAGTCCAACTGAAAAATTATTGCAGTAGCCATGTATCAAACGAGGCAATTTATTTTATAGAAATGTCGTAGATAATTGTTCGGCAAATACAAGGTGAACGTTATATTGTATGGTTGGAAGTCGACTTTGAGGCTTTCAAAATGTTAAATCTAAGCTTCAACTAACAAAGGATAAACAGTAGAGCGTTGTGGTCTAGTGCAGAGCATTGGACCCATGATCGAAAAGTTGTGAGTTCGATCCCATATGTGTTGTGTCCCTGAGCAAGACACTTTATCTGCATCTGTCCTGTACTGGTTCTACACAGGAAGACATCGAGAATGATTAAAATACGTTTAGAGAGCTTCATTATAATCGATGTAAAATAAGTTTAAATTAAATTAAAGTATAAACACTACTTATACCAACCATATACGAGTATTAAACATATGATTTTTCGACCGAGGTCTTCTTACGCCGGAATTTACATACACACATTCTGAACAAGTAAACGTTTGAGCCATAGAGATAAATGCATTTAGCAATTATAAATTTGCCTGAACTGCCATTTTACAATTTAAAATGTGTTTTTCATATTTACGTTTGATACAAATTGGTTTCACATGTATCTTGCTTGATATATGGGCACGGTTGACAGCAAACAGGTTAACATGGACACATCGTCCTGGCTCGAAGTTAAAGAATCCCCCTTGCGACTTAGCTTCCGCTATGTTCTCCTCTGTCCAATTAGTAAGTACATATTCCTTCACTGTGGTATTTATATTGATGTCATCCAGCCATAGATGACCATCAATGACCGCCGCTTTTTTGGAGTTCTTGGTTCCAACCTTAACTCTCGGAAATATATCTGCAGATGTAGAGGTGCTGCCTATTTCCCATTCTGTAATTATAATTACCTTTCTACAGTAACAATTTCTATACATTTCTTTATTCCGGCAAAAGTATTTGCACTTACATAAAACAACTGAATGCTTATTATTTAACCAATTTTTGTTATAAAGGAAACAGACGTCCGATAGATAGCCTGGTTCATATCGTAAAATGCATTAACGTATTGGTTCTAATGAGGTTGAAAAACGCTCAATATGATCTAGATGTATTAATTGTTGTAATATAAACGAAGGTTGTAATACCAATGGTAATTCCTTTTGAGAAACACACAATGGCTACATGCTGATAGTGTCAAGAAAGATGTAAGGCGATTGTTTATTAGATACCGTAGAACTCTGTATCATTGTTGTTGTTATTCCACTGTACGCCTAGCCTGTCTGCCCGATCTGAGACAGACACATCTGGGGGCGCATCTTCAACAGTCACACTGAACATTTCTGTGACTTCTGCCTCTTTCGTCATCGGGGACGCCAACTCTACTGTTATGTTGCACGATTCACTTGCCTAGTACGGGTAAAGTAAAGCACAGTTCATATTTTTTAAATTGTATGTGCAACTACAGTTTATTTTTGCATAATTAAGTTAGAGCGCAAAGTGACAAACGAATATGAGCTATATATTGCTAATTTAACGTTAACTCTTATTTATTTGTTTACGTTAATTTTAATTGAAGCACATGATACATTGATTGACCCATTATTGGTCATTATCGACATTTATTTTTGCAACACAACAGATAAAAATATCGGACAGGGAAAGCAGCATTCAAGGACGACAGTCAACCACAAAACACGAAAACAAACACGCAAACAGACAAACGAGAAGGCAAAAGTAATAAAAAATGCAAACGCCATCACAAACACAAAAGGGTTGACAATAGGGCTACCGCCTTGGAACGGACAGTGGCAACAAAGGCCACTGGGGGTTTAAACCTGTTCTAGGGTGCACCAAACCTCACACTTACCCTACTGTCATCCCATTAAAACAGGACAGTGTAAATAAAGAAATCCCCGCCATGATCTAATCTCTAACCAACAAGGCAGCATCAATAGGCAATATAAGTAAGACACAAATATACTCGTGTAATTATAATACAAAAACAACAATAGCCTAGAAAGCCACAATGAAGGTACTCAATGACTTGGCACAAGCCAGAGCAACAAGAGAATAAACCATTAAGGGCACGACAGGAAAGATCATAAACAAACATCAAACGCCACCGGCCCAATGGACTTTAGGTAGGCGTCATCATATGGTCCACAGCCTGTCCGGTCATCGTACAATTTAAGAGGAAAGCATAGTGGCGAACTGTAAAAGGGTCACCACCAAGCTTGCAGTAGGAGCCATTTCATTATATTTTGAATTAAAGTTTTATAATGGTGAGATGCCATCTATTTTCAAAATTACACTTTGGGTAGAAGGTGTTTATATATATATATATATATATATATATAACCATAACTACTGTACCTTCATTTTAGCCTCGTTGTATGCCGTCACTGTGACAAAGTACATTTTACCATCAAGCAATGCATCTCCTAGCCCATCGACAAATACGCTCGTTTGAAGTCCAATGCTCTTTTCTTGTTGTATGTCACAATCCCCCTCAGCTGTCCCAACACATACCGTATACTGTTTAATTTTACTGATGTCTTCTTTACAATCCCAGAAAGCACCGACACTGGAATTGGTCCCCTGGAAGAGTGCTGGTTCTTCCATCGAATGACCTGGATCTACACACGAAATCTGAACAAACACTGGTGGAGTATCATCTACGATAAGTGCCCCTGAAGTGGTTTCTACCTGGTGCCCTGCAAAGTCTACTATTTTTATGTTTATGAAGTATGCATTTGTTTGCAATGCATCGAAGCCGGATGCCGAAGATATGTTCCTGTTTACTTCAGTTGAAGCATTAGACGATGACAGCAATGTAAGGTTATATAGAGCTATGTGTATTATTTCTAAAGGACTTTTGACATCCAGGTTACAATCAGGATCGCATTCAGATGAACACCTATCTTTGCATGTCAAACAGAATGTTCGTTGGAGAGAATAGGGCATTATATTTTCAGTTTCATTTTGTGAATTTGAAACTCCCGCCCATATCTCACGTAGTCCACTTTCACCATCGTAAAAGGCATGACCGTACTTACATAAGATGTCATTCTGGCTGGGAAGTAGAACTGAAACGACCTTTATTTTTGAATAAAACGGATTAAATATATCTTCAACATCGGGTATGAACCTTCCTTTATTGTAACCGTGTATGTATATACTAGAACTCTTTCCGAATTGTAATGAGCTTGAGGAAGCCATTTCTCTGTCATTGATCGAAAATACAACTTGCCATGTTGCCAATTCGGTTTCATTATCTTTACTTAAAGCAAGATCATATATTGCTTCGTGCGTCGTTGGATCAAAATCAATTTCAATCCACTCTTTACGAAGATTGTACCTGTCTGTGGCCCAATAGAGAATGTACCACTTATGAGAATCATTCCCAAGCTGATAACCAGGTATAAAAAACCCTGTACCATAACGCTTCTCACTTCCCGATTGACCGACTCCGTTTTGTGTAGTGTCATCATTTGTCTCACTAACATTTAAATAAGGCAAATTGATGACTTGACTGGTTTCATTAAACTCGACTGGAATTGTTGACATGTCTTTTGCAATCGCCACACTTGAGACCATATGGTTCCCTCTTAAGCCTACCATTCTAAACGTATAAGAACCGTCTAATATGTCCATTTCACCTGACTGCACCCCGCCCTTCACGACCTCTGTTAGTATATGGTCATCGGTCCGGACCTCTATACCAAGCGTCTTGTCTTTAAAGGTTACACAGGCTGCAGAAAATTCATTAGTCAAGGGATGCCAAACATATGGAAGTTGTTGAGTGCTAGGCCATACTACATTCTGGAGCGGACATAGATATCCCTCTTCATTTCGTGCAATAAGTAGTGTTGCATGCAGTTCAGATAAAGAACCTTGCACTGCGATTTCATCAAGCCATTCTAATCCGGTTTTAACTTTACCAATGGCTGGTTCTGTTTCATCAATAAATATGGCAGCAGTTGTAGTGGTACAGTTTAAGTTGGCTTTATTGATTGCTGTCAGTTTTATGAAGTATTTGGCACCAGCCTCTAAACGATAAAATGTAACTTCAGTTATATTTACTGTTTGTTCTTGGATTATTTCAAAGTCGTGGATCCGAAGTCCCGTTTGGCAGCCTTCTCCTTCTAATAGCTGAACATGGTAGCATAAAATTCCACTTTCACGATCGGAAAAGTTATTCCACGATATGTCCACTCGTTGTGAGGAAGTTATGAAGGTGTAACGCTTTCCCGCTTTAGCTTTGTTGATAAAAAGGCTGCCAACTTCAGGTTTTGTTGTATCCACAAGTATTGGACCAGAACTGGCCGAAGTACATGAGCCTGATTCATCTTCTGCAAGGATTGTTACGAAATATGCTTTTCCTGGCTGTAGGGATAGCCCGGTTAGTCTTGCAAACGTGTTCATTCCAACGTTTTGTAATGGTTGAATATCGAATGTCGTAAAGCTCTGTTTATATAACCTACATTCAATGGTGTCTTTCGTTAAGTTATAGGCTGATGTGCTGATCGCTGTTTCGTAATGGCGAATGCCGTAGTCTGAGATAAAGCTTGACCATCCAATTTCGATACTATCTGTAGAGGACTGGAATTCCTGATAATCTAATTCCCCAGGTTTGATGATTTCCTTGTAACCAACTCTAATTCCATTAGAATAACCTTCTACAAAACTCCCAGCTGCACTATAGGCCCGTACTGCGAAGTAGTATCGTACACTTTTTGCTGTTAGATTTAAGTGTGTAACTGTAAATGAATTGTTCAATCCCACGTCAATAAAAGTGTGAATATTTGTTCTTGTATTTGGAAAGCGCCTGTCATTTCCTAAAGCAACTTCATACCGAATAATCTTTTGTGACGGAATTTGTTCATGCGTGTTACCAAAATCATCCCAGTTGCCGGATAGCTCTGTTATCGACCTTTGATAGTTGATGTCTTCTTTTTCCAAACCATCTCTAACATAACCAGGATTTGGTGGCTGGATGCGAACGGTAACCCCATCTGATTTTGCTATACGTGTCCTATTTAGGGCATCTACAGTGCGTATTATATTGACATATGTTTGACCATTTTCTGTTTTTAGTTCATCATTGTAGAAATGTGTATTAGCATTTGGAAGAGGTTGGAAATCCTGTATGAGATTTCCTTTCAGATCTTCTACCGCCCATTCGGCTAAATGTACAGGACATGGATCTGAATATTTCCAACTACCTTGAATTTCATTTAGACGGGAAACGAAATTCATATCTGAAGATTTATCCCCATCTGTTACGGAAAGTTTTGGAGAGGGGCTAACAACTACTTTGTCTGAAAAAAAAGTGCTGTACAAGTTGACTTTGTTGAAGACCATAACTGAGGCGAATACAGATCTGCCGGTTATCAGTTGCAGACCATCGATGAAGATATCACCGTCGGTGTCGAATCTTGTATATTGCAAGATGTCAACCTCTCCTTTACTGCTTCCTAAGCCCAGCTCATATCTGTAAAATGTTCAGTACAAAGCGTTAATTATTTATCAAGTGTAACAATTATTTCTTAAAACAGCTTAGATAAAAGTTAAAATACCAGACATAAACACACAATGAAAGACTAATTGTGTTTGAATTGTTTTCCATTCTTTAATGAGTATGTCTACATGGTTATATTTCTTATATTTCTTATGTCTAGATATATACTCAGTTTCAAAAGAAAGTGGCCACTGAGTTTTGTTTAGATTTAATAGTATAAAGTTTTTTAGAATTAAATTGACAAATTCCAAAATGAATATGCCATGTTTGGTACTAAAGATTTTATCATTCCATTGCCAATATCATGTTGTTATTTGCTATTCAATACGTCGAATCATTAAGGGACTGTCGCTTGATAAAGAGGATAGGGTGTAAAGTAAAATTTTCAATGCGTCCAGTTTCTTTTGCAACTGAGTATATATATATTTGTTAATTGTATCTTTTAAACATAATTTCTCTTCACATCGTTTTCCTTCGACTCTATCCCGAAATACGCTATGCTGGCTTGACAGATTACACTCCAGTTCCTTCATCCACATATAGTTTGCAAATATTATATTTAATTAATTTAAATAATTTAAATAATAAGTTTAACATGTACCTTTTAAGTCCTGATTCATTGTCCTCAAAACCTACAGCTTTTATTTCAACATAATATTTTGGTGTTTGGCATAGCTTTTTAGTTGTAGCTGAGAAAGGCGAATCACGCGTCACAAATATTACTTCTCCGCCAACAGGGGCTGTATTATCGACTATAGCTGTTTCTTCTATCACACATTCTTTATCGGCTGCATTTAGGACCCGTAGAGACATGTAGACTGTGGATTTCGTAAACTTCGTGATGAAGGCGCCAACGTCTTTTTTCCAGCTTGTCGTTTCAATTGAAATATCGGTGAAATTCAAAATATCAAGACCTAATGGTGTCGAACTTATTCCAAATGAAACTGATATGATGGGGCTTTCATTGTCTGTCAGCAATGACCATTTACATCCAATAATACTTTTGATATCTGATATAAATTTTGTGCATGAATAGGCTTTTACTAATGGTACAGTGTTATCAACAATTATTGCTGGACTCAAAAGCGTTGATGTTATGCCGGTCTTGTCTGTTGCCCGGAGTTTAACGAAGTTTGAAATACCCGGTTTCAAAGATAACATTTCAGGAAAAGTGTTGCCTTTAGCTAAAGATGTGTTACGGGTATTTGAATTTCCCGGAAGACTTCCAATGCTCCATGTCACATCTTGTACTCCAGAAACGTCTGAAACATACCAAGATAAGTCAATTGTCTCTGTCGACTGCTGAAAAACGGTTTCCTTGGAAGTTACCGTTTCTTGCTGGTTGTATGTTTGGTTTCTTAGGTTGAGTGTGATGTCGGGTCCTTTTGTGTCGAGAGTGATTCCATTGGATGCTGAATATATAAACTGTTGTTTACACATCTCACCTGTTCTGGCTCTGACTGAGGCATAATATGTTTGTGATTCAAATAACTCTAGGTGGATCTGTGCTTGACCGTATGATTCGTTTAGCATGACGATACCATAATCCGTAAACGGTAGAAAATCTGTAAGAAATGGTTCTGACCCAATAGCCCACTCGTATCCAACGACGTTACAAGTCTCGCTCTCAAACCCTTTAAACGATATACCTAAAGAAGTCTTGTCTCTTGTAAAATCTGTGTCTTGTAAATTATCCCGTCCGTCGTATACTGTTCCTGGGACGTTTTCGTGCAAAACCTTGATTGGTTTGGAGGACTCTAGGGAAGACTGAATGCCGGCTTTGTTGACAGCTTTTACTGAGACGTAATACAAAACAGGTGATTTTTCAGTGTAATATTGCAGATTCAAACCTCCAAAATAAGTGTTTGAATTGTCCCCATTTAAAACTTTAAAGCCATTTGTAACTGAGGTGTCCCCACTACTGATACCAACCCCTACGTGTATGCTTTCAATATCACTTTCGGAGTCTCTCGCTAACCAGCTAACTGTGATGCTTTCTGGTCCAGCAAGTAGGACATATGTATCTGTTTCATCTAAATCTTCTTCTTCTTTTGGCAATGCAATTTTTACCTGTAATTTAAAACAAATAAAAATCAGATTTGTAAATAAATGTTAGAGAAAAATACATTATGAATTCCATAAATACAACACATGAAGAGATCGAATAATACACTTTTCTACATGGCTGTTTATATTAACAAAGGGGGTCAATGTAAACGATCTGATATTTCCAAAGAGCGTTCAAAGTTACTTGTTGACTAATGTTTAGTACTAAAGAGGTGAAATGTTGTGCCTGTCAAACTGTCAAACACTTGATAAGAGCGATTTACGTTCAAGTTTATTAATAAAATAAACAAAGATAATTAATAAACACCGAAATTATTTATCGGCTTAAGGACCTATTTCCCAAAGCTAAATGGTCATTGAAAAAAACAATCTCTACCCAGAGTACATTCGTTCCTCATTTGACTCTGTCAACGTCAAAGGAAGTACGGCGAACGGTTAGGTCACGTGATTATTCAAAAAAGTTATGACGATGTTTATAATAAATCCGTTTGCGTGATCTGCAAAGATAAAATATAGACCTATATTAAATAATTTCAATTTTTATTTTTATGAGTTTTTTTTTTTTAATAATTTTCTGCTATCGAGCTTCGGTTTGAAATGTTTACATATGCGTTTCGATTGAGGAGACCTAATTACGTATTATTTTTGTAGTAAAATAGTCCCGATTAAAAATAAATTGTTTTCATGCATTATTTCAAATCTTGCAACATCTAATTTGCAGATATTCTGAAAATTATAATTACACAAGAAATAAATAAGTTTCTGGCAAACATATTCCAATTTAACATGTTTTACCAAAATATTGTAATTTAGTAGTTAGCAGAGATATATGTGAGTGCAAGGAACGATAACTCTGCGTGGAGATTTTGAAAAAACATGAAAAGCTTGCTTATTTACTGCAAACCTGCTACATGATCGATTAGCTCAGGCACATTAATTGAGGCCCGAGTAATGTGTTTTCTTTAAATATCATTGTTCTAATCTAAAACAAATAATTAACCAGTTAACTGTACTAAATACGAAACGTTGCTGATAATTCATTGTTTTTAGAACAATAATAAAGCCAAAACATAACTAATGAAACACCTGCTGTTATGCTTTAAAATATTGGTTTCGCACATAAGCTGTATTGGGAGGGTCTCATAATCTGATACATAATTGAATAACACACTTTTCTTATGCAATTGTATGTCTAACTGTGATTTACAGTTACCTATGCAACTTTTCGCCCCCACCTAAATACAATAGGCTGGAAATAGGTCCTTTAAAGGAAAAGAGAGTTGTATACTAATTCAGCTACATTTTCTTAAACACATAATAGCATGTTGGTATAACATTGAAATTGAAATATATACTGTTAAGTAATGTTGCGTAAAACATGTCAAATTAAATTAATATTAAATTTTCTAACTTCCTCTTTTGCATTCATATATAAATAAAGAGTTATCATTATATACTCCATTGTCAAAACAATTGATTTTGGTCTTCAACAAGTAATAAGATATGTTATCTAAACATTTCACAGAGAAAGGCAAATTATGGATAATACAGTTTCTTAAACTTACATTTACTATAACAGGCGGAGTTAAATCAACCACGACGCCATCTGAATCATGTGAAGATGACAGACGAGCTTTATTTATCGCTATAATGTGCAACTTGTATAGTGCTCCATCCTTTAGATGCAAATCCTCAAGTTCAACAGAAAACATTGAAGTCCCTTTAGGATCAATTATTTGGAAATCTCTGTCGCTTGGAAATATTGTTGTTTTCACACCTTCATTCAGTTCATTTACTTGATATCTATACTCCCCTATATTAGATTCTGGATCTGTAAAGTCCCATTCCAGTGATAATCTAGAATTATCAGCCTGAAACCTGTTTCCATTCTTAGCATCATGAATATAGTTGACGTTTGGTGGAGTGTGATCAATAAGGAACCCGTTTGATTGTGAAGTTGTGCTCAATGTTGCTCCGTTAGAAGCTGATACCTTTACAGTGATGAAATCCATATGTTTTAAGGTAAATGAGTGATCATCTAAGAATGTAGCAGCTGACATGTGGACAGTTTTAGAAGGTTCGTTATTGATTTCAATATTGACGTCGTAATTCGCAATATCACTTTCTGGATCGGAGAAATTGTACCATGACGCTTTTACTGTTGCTGTTTCGGAAGAGAAGTCCACATCTCCTGTATAACCTGGATCTGAATTCCTGTCATGAACGTATCCTCTCAGTGGAGCAGTTGTGTCCACCAGAACTATATTATAATAAATTAAATGTAATACATAAACTAATAATGTTTGTCTAAAAACATGCATACCGATGATTTGATTAAAGGACTAATTTCTATGTCGAGCGGATTTGTAGTCTACGTATGACTTACATCTTATTAAAAGCATATGGATTTTTTAAATTACTTTTTATCAAATGTACCATCAATTTGTTTCTGTTGCAGGTTTGAAATTAATTTTGCATACTTACCCCCGTTAGATGATGCATTACTGCGTTTTGAGTTGAGTGCGTCATTCAAAGTAATCACAGTAGAGAAGTAGGTGATATTATGATGTAGATTTGATCTTTCACATGCCTCATGTTTAAACCTTGATAGGTTTTTGAAGGAAACTACATCATCAAGCTCAGGCTGTGTTCCAACTCCCCATATGAACCTTAAGCAAGTTATATACATATATTGTAAGAATAATGTATCCAACAGTGTATGTACTCACTGAAGTAAATTAAATAAACGTTTTGTAACACTTAGTGTTTAGCATGTTATATATATGGCAACCAATTCAGTTACATTTGCAACTGTCTTAGTAATACCTAAAATATCTTTATTGACAACTTTGATTATTAATCTCTTAATATGCATATACCAAATTCATTCGAAGCTGTGAACATTCCCGTGATAAAAATGCCATCATAATTCATGTATTATTCTTTTGTTTTGTATTTTAATGATTAAATTATATACTATTTTATTGTTTTCACACACTTACAGACGCATATTCACAGAGAATAAATAAGCACGCAAACACCCACACACATGCTTACGTTCTGATTCCAGATTCTGGATCGAAGAAATTCATCCATTGCGCACATATTCTGCCCGTGTCATGTTGATATTGTATGTCCTCTCTGAGAATATCTCCATCGAGCACAACTCCAGAAATGGGCGGAGTTTTATCGACCATAATAGGTGCGTCGGCGTGTCCGGAAGCAAACAGCTCAACTGCAAAACATATGTCACTTTTAGAATTGTCGGAATAAACTAATATCTTTCAATACAGGAGTGTTTCATTTTAGTCTATCGTTATGTATCATACTTATTTCAACATTTTCCTTAAAACTTGAATCAAATAATATTGGTTTGTATCCTTAGTTTGTCCACATTATAGGGAAATGGCACAGAACATTAGCATGATTTTATTATTTACGTTCAAATGTTACCATTGTTAACAGCCCTCAGTCTAACCCAGGCAGGGATTCCAGGCTTGAGTTCCATATTTTCGATGACTAAATAAGGGTCAATTCTGTCTGAAAATTCATGGCGACTATAGGCCCGCAGTCCAACATCGTGCTTGGTCATTCCGAGACCGAAGTCTACTCGTGCAATGCCTGACTGCCCGTCAGTCATATTGTAGTAGGCAGCCAGAATGTCAAAATCTTCATCAAACATGACATCAGTGATCTGATGAAATAGGGGTGGTGTGGTGTCGACAATGAACGGGATGGAATGACAGACAGTTGTCACCAAAGCTCCACCAAACACAATGTTGTTTAGTGCTTCAACTGTCACGTAATATTGACCATCAGGCAGATCCACGTCTTCTTGAAAACCCGAGTATGTCCAGTATTTAGGACTGGATATATGTCTATGAGGGTCCATGTATGGAACAATATCCTGGCCACAAACGTTGGTTCCTACAGTCCAAGTGAATCCCCACACGCCGCTCTCCAAATCTACAAATCCATCCCAGTTTGCTGAAATATAAATATACATAATCATAATGTTATCATGCATATTTGTTTTTTTGTGCCTGGTAATGTAGTGACCTTATACACTTTGCTGGCACTAACTGATAAAGCAAATGCAAAGCGGAATACCTCCGCATTTATAGTGCGTAACGTTATCTGACGTAAATTAACGTCGTGATGGAAAAATACAACATGGCGGCGTCAAACGTAACATTAAGTTTAAAAAATAAAACTAGTAAACTAAAATATTATGTCAGTATCTTTTACTATTTGCTCGGCACGAAAACACAGAATAGCTCGGCAGAACCTCGCTATTCTTAGTTTTCTAAACCTCACCTAATAAACTTTATTGTAAAAGGCACTAATATAATATTAGCTACGAGGGTCATTCAATAAGTTCTGTCACTAACACGTTTTAACAATTATGTGCTCATTGTGAGTGTTAATGTTTGGTACCAAATGAAAGAGAGTTTCAATACCATTCCATTGATGATAAAATGAGTCCTGTATCTTTTGTGTGACGAAAGTTATGGAACATTTAATACACATCACTTATACATACTGAGGCATTTTCGTCCTGAGTTTTTTTCAGGTGTGTTAACTGTTACTTTTTTAAATGCCTGTTTGTCTTTAAGTACTTGTCGAAGACCCTTGAAATTTCTCATACAATACCAGTTATATCTGTGCATTACAAGATTCAGAATTTAAGCATGGTAGATGAAAAGGCATTGTCTTAGAAATTAACATTTTAAGCTAACATGTAAAATGAATTTAATGATAAATGGACATTAAATGGAAGGGCAGTCTTCCGAAATAGCGTTTTTGGATGATCAATATTTTCACTAAACATTGTGCAAAATTCTACAATAATGTGTTGAATATGAAATTTAAACACTGAAGGACTCGGATTTGTAAAAAGATATGAAAACATATTAATACTATGAGAATAATTACGACATTTAAAATATATTATAATATTTCCGTAAACAAAATAAAGAAAATCAGTGTTATTTCCGCTAAAATTAGGGGATATGCATTCACTCATATCTGGTTTACATCAAGCCCTTTCCGAATTATCGACAATCATTTTCATGGATTATAGGCGAATAACAACAAATGGCGTACAAGAAAATTTAAAAGCATAGAATTATTCAAATAATTTTTACAACGTTTTGTAACAAGGACATTTTCAGAGATGCCAGTATCCAAAAGGTGTGGTAGGGGGAGGTAATTCAGGGGTATAAATAACCGGAAATATTTCATTTTTTTTGTGGAATTTAAGAGAGCGAACCCAGTAATACTATGAATGCACTACTTTATCTCAGTGTAATATCCAGTTCAAAGGATATATGCCTAGTGACAGAACTTTTTGAAGCACCCTCGTATATACCGCAGAGCCCAATAAACTATATCCAATGATAAATAAATGGTTGTCAAAGCCCAATGAATGTCAAGTGAGATGGGATTCAAGTGGGGCGGTTGTTTCTTGGATTGGAAGTAAGAGGGTATGTGGGGGAGGAGCGGGGACACCGAAGCCCGAGACGGTATGTGATTGAACTGATGATACAATTTAATTGAATTTATTTAAGTCACATACTAATTATTGATCTTATTTTTTAACACATATTTGAACACACACTTCAACGTCCCAGAAATGGAGAAATTGGATAGGTGAACTATATTTTATAAAAACAAATCGCCAACAAAAAGAAATTTGTCAACATTTCTGAATGCATTAGAACGTAGTATGTATGCGTGTGAGCGTGATTTAACACATATATGCGTGTGTCTCACGACCAATGCGTGAAACTTATATTACCTGACACATAATGGTTTGTCAACGTGTACTTTTCGTCATATAGTGGCTTATTGCCATTGAAAACAACCTTGCCCTCTGGTCCGTCTATCACCATCCTGTAAACACAAATATATAATTACGGATAAGTACTTATCGCATTCAAACATTCAAGACATATAACTTAATGATTTATTTCTGAAAATACTCATGTTAGCACATGAATAAGTGTCTGTCTTGAGAAGAAAACTTATTTTTAAAAAGTAACAAATCATTTAATCCTATATAAAAAGTTACAATATAGATATGTGTATTAAGGTAACCACCACAGTCTACGCCACAATAATGCTAATACCCTAAACTTACACCGCATAACTATGATGGAAACACTGCATAACGGTAACCAATCTCTACCCAGAGTTGTCGTTCCTTGCATACACATACATCTCTGTCAACGTCTCATCAAATACCAAGGATCTTGGCAAACGACGAAAAATGATGGAAATGCTACAAATCTTGATTGCACTAATATTTTTCTGAATTAACTTTAAATAAAATGGTTAAATTACAAAACAAAACAATTTATCGGCTTGAATGTTTTAAATAATCAGTAAATTATGCTCAGAATTATATTGCGGTAGAATAAAGGTTTGTACTTTGGCATATAACTCCGCCGTCAAAACATTCAAATTACGCACCACCAAATCGTTCCCATATGGTTACAGCACAGCATTTTGCTTACCAGCACTTTCCAGTATCACATAGCTCTTAACAACCTACCTTACATTAATTTACTTACTTAAAATATTTATCAAAATGTAGAAAATAAGTCGTGTTTTTTTCTACTGTTTACGTGTCAATCAGCAGCCGATAGTTGGTGGTGTCACGGTGTTGAAGTTCTGTTCGCCATTTTGATATTTTAGATATGGTCATGTGACAAATTATCATGTAATGGCCTCTGTGAGAGATTGAATGGTAACACTTACCTATGGTTAGGTATATCTGTAACCTGTTCGCATCGCTGTCGACTGGAAGCTGCACATAGATGAGGAACTGTAACATCTTTTAAAACGTTACCCAGATACCCAGTATCAGGTGGTGTGAAATCTACCAAGGTACCTTCAGAAAACAAGACTGACCGGTATCTTAGGGAGTTTTCTATTAATGTGTTTACATAGTAAACGGTTCCATGTTCTAGGGGTAGGTTTTCATATTCAATATAGGCAGTGTAGCCGCCTCCAAGACGCTCGTAGTTTTTAAATTCTCCATTGACATGAAGTTTGTTTTCATGATTTTCCATCACACTTTGTAGATTGCATGTCTCTGACACCTGTTCGTAATCGAACGAGACACACTCTGTGATATCATGACATTCTCGAGCGCACATCTCTGGGTTTTTTGAATTGATTGATTTTATTGGTCTGACTATGAGTTGGCCTATCCGAGGTACAGAGAAGTATCTTAAGTCGGATGAAACTCCCGGGCGGTTGGATGTATTTGAGAGGAAGAGAGTATCCCAGTCGACTATTTCACGTCCATATTCCCCAGGACTAAGTCCAAGAGCTTTATACGTTGTTGTGATTGGTGAGTCATCTAAGACAATTACGGTGGAACTTAAAATGCTTGGGTGGCTGGATATTTTATGACTTGCTTCAACGCGGCCGACTGGGGGAGTGTTATCAAATGTGGCTATGTGACATTGGAAAAATGACTCCAGTCCTTGCTCGTTTCTAGCCCTTACCGTGAAATACAGTGGTACCCCGTTTGGTAATTTAGCTGGTACAACCTGATTAGGACCCTTAAATTGTGTCCATCCCTGAACATTTGTGCCACCGGGGCTGTAACCTATTGCGTACCATGTTGTTACAGTACTATCCTCATCTGATGCTTCCACTTCCAAATGGTACGCAGTGTCTGTTTGATGCCGATTTGGTATCTGATTTACAGAGCACTCTTTTACAGAGCCATTGGTTCTAAAGTCTCTACAGAAAGTCCCGTTGACGAACTGCGGGGGTAACTTATCCTTGTTTTCTAGTTCTCTTCTCAAAATATTCCATGTTATTGGTTCACATGCCCATTTCCATAAGCATTTGTCAAACACCTTGGCAAAAAACACTTTAGCCCATGCACGTAACTGCAGTTCAATAGGTGTTAGTTCTAAATCGATATTCATTCTGAAATGTTTTGAATATTCTTAACATAAACTGTATGTACCTTTATTTTTACAAATACAAACTTTTTAAAAAAATATTTTGGCAAAATTACGTTGAAATAAAACGGGAGCCTATTGCAATCAATCAGAGAATTGTGCATGCATAAGAAAACACGGGGAACGTGCACTATTATAGTATCACAGTCTTATTGACAGAAATATCATGTTATGAGACAATGAAAGGTAAAAGAAAATATTGAATAGGATCTGAGAATTCTGTTTTGTACATATGTTTGAAGGTACAGTATTGGTATAGAAAGAACAAGGATAACTATATGAGTTTGATGTTGTTTACATTGTGTCTTACAAATAAACATATACATTCATTTAGTAAATATATAAAATAAATGTTTGTTGACAGATGTAATGGTGAGGTAGGATTATAAACCAGCATTTTTAATCTAACAATTAAAAACATGTTTTCTTAAATATCATTAAATATCATTAAAAGATACGTACACGGCTGTCAGTGGACGCTTGTTTGAATTGGTTTCCATGGTTACGGGAAATTTGGTCATCATGATATATCCAATTAATTTTATCCCACCACTAGCAATTCCAAGCTCAATGGATATACCACCCCACATCATTCCTGAAACCCATGGACCGATTGAGAACTGAAATATGTACAACGTGAATACAAAGGTATCTGTAAATTTTGAGAACTTTTATTCGGCAAAAAGGTTGAGCAAACTAAATGCAATCTGCACAGAATATCTCTTTTGCAGGGATAATTAAGCTATGGGAGACAATTTCTAACTGAAACAGTTTTTTCTTGAAGAAATGACTCATATTTTTCCATGACAGTATTTAACTGTCGACACGTTAACGTAGACATGCTGTTAACATTAACTTAAAACATGTCTTCCATGCCAACGACCAAAAGCGTAAATATCAATTATATTGCTTCAATTTGAAATTGTGTTCTAAAAAAAGATGCATTGGAGAAATCCGAGTAAAATAAGTCTATTTATTACATTTCTATGGGTGAAAGATTGGGATTTCTTAATGAAAGAATATTTATAATCACTTAATATTAACAACTAACTCCGAACGTTAAAATAACTAACTGTGGCGTTGAGTCATCGCCGATAACGTCCAATAAAGCGAATACTTCCGTTTAAATCATACATAAGCTGATCTAAAATATAATAAATAGATTATTTAACTGTTGGGATCGATTATTAGGAAATCCTTCACTCGATGTTTTGTTTTTGCCTCACCCCTTAAGCTCGTGAAAAGAACCACACGCCTTTCATCTCGTGAACGGTTTCCCTATAATCGATCCCAGCAGTTAAATAATCTCTATATATACTTATTGGTCGTTTATTTCTTATATATGATACGAACATTAATCTATTACGTTTTTGTTGAGTCTTAAATGGGCATTCCAATAAGCATCTAATGTTTATTACTTCAAAATAATACTGAATCAAATATAAAAAAACATATCTCTTACACTGGCAGTTCCCTTATTAGCATAAATATCGGACGACATGGATGCTCCAATTGCACCACCAGCACCAAACGCTGCAAATAAACGACGAATGCAATATGAATTATAAATAAATAAATTGTCATGTCGAAGTACTGGAACAATTTGTTATCACCTAAGCCGTATTTAACATTTGATACGCTTTCATCGAGCGCTGCTTTAATGCTCATAGATAACTAAACACATTAATATACACATCATTTAACTTACTATTACAAACGCAGTATTAAACATATTAAAAATGAGAAAAATGGTCCTATAGAAACTACACCATCCAAACGCAATGCCACTGTTAGTTCGCACTATACCACAAACTAACTATACATTAAACAGTCAATGCACAGGTCATTTACACAACACCGAGTGGTAATTACAGGGTTACCGACTTGTAACAGTAAGAAAGCAATCCGGTCTACTAGCTTAACTCGATTTTACTGTACTAAACCTCGCTATATGTTACTGTCTTCTGCTTCCAAATTGACAAGACAAATCTCTAGCAATAAAGTCAATATCCAGAGAAATTAGCACTTAAATGTTGTTACAAGATATATAAATCATAACTTATCAGATGATACACATTACGATGTACATGTATCAAGACGTGCAGAGGCGTAGCCAGGCTAAAATCCTAAGTACGCACCCCTAATGCCGAAGGCATTACACTTGGCGTGTAGCACCGAGGTAGGGGTAGGTTCGGGAGGGGATTGCCCCCTCCTGCTAGGGGGTCTCCCCCCCCCCCCCCCCCCCCTAGACAATTTTAAAATATAGACATCCTTTGGCAGCCTCTGGTGGGTTTTTTGGTCACATTTTGGCGGCCTTCTAGGGTAAAATAATTTCTTTAAAAATGAAAAAAACATATGTCAGGAGTTAGGTTAGCCTTCGATTTTTATGCCATTTTCGGCCATAATTATTTTTTCACTTTTCAAATCGATGTTACGCACGTGCGTACATGCGTATCGCTGGCTACGCCCCTGACTTGTCTTGAGCAACCATTGCAGTTGCTGTCTAGGGTACGACCAAAAAACTAAAACATTTCCAGAAAGTTTAAACACCTATCTTACAGAATGTATGAATCATAACAGCCCACTACATCGACTAGTCATCGCACAAGAGAAAAAAGAGCGTAGAGACTGACTAAATACTAAATGGTCGTATCCTTTTAGGAGTGTGCGTTAACAACACAGTAGGGTAAAGTTAAATAATGGCATCGACCAGAACACGTCTAATTCCAAAACCCAAGTAATATATAAAAATACAACAAGATTAGCAAAGGCATAAACATAAATTTGTTCTCTTGTTGCTCTGGCTTCTGCCAAGTCATTAAGTACCTTCTTCGTGGCTTTCTAGGATATTGTTTTTCTTGTATTTATATATACACGAGCATCTTTGTGTTTTACTTATATTGACTATTAATGCTGCCTTGTTGGTTAGAGAATAGTTCATGACGAAGATTTCTGTTATTATTTTATCCTTTATTGGGATGACAGTAGGTAAGTGTGGGGTTTGTTGCACCCTATAACCTGGTTTAAACCCCCCAGCGGCCTTTTATTGCCACTGACCGTTCCAAGGTGGTAGCCCTATTGTCAAATAAATTGTATGTTTGTAATGTCTTATTTTGCCTTTTATGCACTTTTTTATATAGTTGTTCCTTGTTTCTGTGTGTGTTTGTGGTTGACTGTCGTCCGTGAATGCTACTTTTTCCTGTTCGATTTTTATATCTATATATAAAACATGTAAGAGTTTGCGTATTTACATAGCTTTATTCCTATCGGCCCAACTCCGAAAGTATGTGATATCTTGAATATAGTGATGTCGATATGTTTGTCACTGTAGACTACTCCATCTTTCCGATCTCTGGCTGGGACGTCTTCTTTTTTATACTCTGTTTCCATTGAAATGGATACTTTCGTTTCACTTTTGCACACCTGTAATTCATACATAAAAGGTAGATATAAAAATCAAACAGGAAAAGTAGCATTCAAGGACGACAGTCAATCACAAACACACAAAGAAACAAAGAATTTTTTTAAAGATGAATAAAAGCCAAGATAAGAAATCACAAACACAAAAGGGTTGACAATAGGGTTACCGCCGTGGAACTGTCAGCAAAAAAAAAACGCTGGTGTTTAAACCAGTTCTAAGGTGAACATAAGTCAAATACATGTTAATACATAACACATCAATATAAGCTTCAATGTACAGGCTTTCCGGTAAACAACTTACGTATTAAACAAGCAAATTCAGCGAATTCATATTCACATCTTTACGCGCTGCTCCAGATGTTACATCAAAATACAATAATTTGTATCTACCTTATTTGCTCTTGCTTCCTAAATAACATGTATTGCCAGTCATCTTGGTGTGTCCAGCTCTTATAGTTTAAAAGCAACATTAAAACTTTCTATTATTTTTATCTGCCTTTCCCTATTACACTTGATTTCTTGCACAGTAGCTTTGATGTGGTAGAAACTATTTTACAATATGAAGATGTTTTCAAATATAAATGGCAAATACTCCTGTAATTGGTGTCCAATATATATGCCTTTGCTTCCCACACATTCGTTTATGATAGTATGTTAATACTTATGTTTGGTGTGATTAGCCCATATAACTTTTAAAAGTAGGTGACTCAATTTCTTTTAATGTTACTTCAGTAGGGGAGCATCCTTGATATTTTCCTACATCTTTCAAATATCGCAACCACGCTTGACAACGAAAAGTAGTACGTCAACTTTCGGCAACGTCAAAAAAAAAAAATGTCCGCCATTTTGAATTTTTTAAAACGCATAATTTGGAAAATTGTGACAATTTTTGATCATGAAATTTCATTTCCCCTTTAGGTTTCGTGATTTTCGTCTGTACCGACTTTTTTTTTAGAAGCTCTACTGCGTGATAAATTCAGACCCGCCTTGTAAAATGTCGAAGCGAGGGGCGATAACTCTAAAAGATGCCATCTTTAGAATACGATTAAAATGACAACAACCGTGTGTTTTTTGTTAAATAAAGTACGAGGAGATACTTGAATTGTTGTTTTAGCTCACACATTACATGAATTTTGCTGCATATCACAAAAAGCATGTTATTTCTTTATCAAAAGTACACGAAAATACGAATTGTTTGATTTAACTGTAATTTTGACTCGACTGACCTCGCAAGAACTGCAGGCGCGTATTCGATGGAGCGGGTAGTATTGGGCACCCTCTCATATGTGGAAAGTTTACGTAACAATCGCTACTGTTCAAGATGGGAGTTGGGATGGAGAGAAGGAGGGGGAGGGCATCTGAACTGAGATTTAAAAGGATGCGCCCCATCCCCATCCCACCCCAACTAAAATCATGAAAGCTAGTTTGTTTTTGAAAGCTCTTCCAAGCATACAGTACATTCTTAAACATATTCAGATAATATATTTGTTGCTGTGTTTTTGACTAGACTCTCCAGTGTCTAATTGTCATCCGCAACTTGGCGCAGTCAGTAGCGCAGCGGATTTGTAACCGGAGGTGGTGCCACTGAGTTTTGTCGGTGTGTTCTTGGGCAAGACACATTCCCTTAGCCTCATCCGTCGGACGGGGACGTAAACAGGGTGGTCCCGCTTATAGGTCTATCATCCGAGCATGTTAAAGAACCATAGGAATCTGTTCGATAATAAGGGTAGTGCACGGTTCCCGGATTCCTATGTATCCTTCCCCTCTCTCTGAGGCGGCTCTAAATAACCTGTACTGTGTTGATGAGCCGTTAAATATTCAATTCAATTCATCCGCAACTGCACTCAGCACTGTCATATGTACTATAGCTGTCCCATGCTAGTATCATGAATCAACCGTGGAATATATCACCCACACATAAAAGGGTTTGAGGGCCCCATCTTACTTGTATTAGTTTAAATATAGACCATTTGTCGGTTAAAACCTAAGATGAATTTTTTATCAGACAGAAACACTGTCGTAATACTTATACTGATAGCATCGAAGGAAAATAAAGAAGGCCATTTCTTTTACTTTATATTTTTAAAGTTGAATTGTGTTTTATGTCATTATAGCACATTTTAGGCCATATTTCCTGGGTAGAACCAGTACTGTGTACTTACTGCTATCTGTAAGAATCGACACTTTCTCACCTACAAGTTGAGCTCCCAGTGGGAATTGAACCCGCAGCGGTGAGAGGTGAAGATGAGAATGTATACAAATATAAAATGCCAACCGAACATCTCAACTCAATATGTCCATGGGACTTGAATGAACGCACTGAAAACAATCCGTGGAAAATTGTACTATGCAAGAATATATATTCATAAATAAATTTTATTTTGATGCAAAATCGATATGCTCCTCTAGACATCATAGATAAAGATCATGTAAAGTTTCGAAAAAAATTGGTTAAAAACTGTGGAAGGATATAGACGCACAGATAACTAACACCATATGCCGCCTCACCTTTCAATGGTAAACAATAAACATTTAAGGTACATATTAAGGCCTTAAATATTATCTTTCATGACTAAGTAAAAAATATGTAACAAGTCAGATATCAAAATGAATTATTTATTTGATTTAAAACATTTTATTTCAAATATTTACATCAAAACATCCCAAATATAAAGGGTATTACATAAAAAATTAAATTGCATCATACAATAATTGTTTTTATTTATTAAAGGGACACACAGCATTTATCAAGTTTTTATCAAGCATTAAAATGTAATTTATTTTCACTTTACACCCGCTTGCATATATTTAAATTATAAGTTATAACATTTTGGAGTTTAAAAAAAAGAAGATTGCTGCATGTCCCTTTAATATGTAATTGTTTATATGGTGCAAGCCAATTTGAACATATGTGGGGTTATATATATATACATGTATCTGTTTGTTATTTTTTTGGTGAGGAAGACCACTCACTTTTCTTCTGGGTATAACCGGTAATATACACCTCCTGCCATCTGTTATTCCACAAACTTTTATATAATCCAATAAAATTCAGAAAACATTTTAATCCAATAAATAAATTGGGCACGGCCGGTCAGATTAACAGAAACACATTTATATTTTCATATTAGCCCTTATTTTGAGCCACTCCAATGAACTATCCAGTTAATGTCGCCAACGATCCACCTTGTGTCTACAGTCGGATATGCATGTTGATATGATATTGTGCTGGCTGAACTGGTGATCCTCTTACTAGACATATTTTTCTTGAAGTTGATGCTAGTACTGTCCGTATGAGGTATTGCTGATTCATGATTCATAAAAAAAAATAATATTGTACACCATCTTGTTATTACATACTATTCTTGTTCGTTTAAGTATTTCTGATTCTGTTGTTAATGTTGTAAAAAGTTATATGTGACTACTTGTTTCAATAAAATTCTCCCATATATATTGGGACATCACTAACTATTTTCAGCTAACTCCCAGCATCTCAGGACTCCAGGCTCTGAAAATAAAAATGACATACATGATATTTTGTTTCAACTTAAATAGGTAACAAGTTGTAGGACTGAAATATGTAAATGAATAGTGATTATAGAACTTTTTTTACATGTACAATAAATTAAAAAAATTCTGCTAAATCAACACATTTATTACCGGTATACCTTATTTAGAGCCGCCCCAAATGACACATAGGAATTCGAGAACCTGTCTTACTCTTACTAATGTATATATTAATAATTTCTATGGTTGTTTATCGTGCTTGGAGGATAGACTCCCCAGTTTCAATCCCAATCAAACAAAAGAGGCTGAGGAACAAACAAGACTGAGGGAAGATGTATTGCCCGAAACCATAGTCGAAACTCAGTGGTGCATGTGTGACTTGAACCGGAAGCTCCAGATTGCTATCATCCACCATGCTATTGCTGGGCCATGCCAGCACATTATGTTAAGTCGGGGTCTTTGTTAAGTTTAATAATTTAGATGTAATACAGGGACCTTTTTATTTTGTTTGTTTAATTTTACATATGTACTAAGCACAATATGACCTATTTATGTGTCGATGTGCTGTAAAACACCATTTTTATTTTTAGTATAAAAAGTCTGAGACTAAGTGCAGGCACAGACCTAATAACAAATTATTAATATGTCTGTGGTGCAGGACTGGTGCACAATGCCACATATTTTGCAAAGAACAAACATTGATAAATTCATAGATTTTTTGAAGCTGCGCTTACCTACATACTGGCTAATACAAGGCTCTTGATGTAGTTATACTGTGAGACTGGGAAATTTGACTTGAATCTGGCTATGGTAATACTGCACACTGCCCCTAGCTAACTTAGTCTTAGCAGACCTGAAAAAAACAAGTCATATATGATATTGTTTCATTTGTTTTTAATATTAATAACTCTGTCCAACTTTCTCAATGCTAAGAATGTCAGCATTCCATAACATTTTACTTAAAACACAACTGGAATTGAAAGTGGTGCTTTCCAGAAGATGATACTGTCCAAAATGTAAGTCACAGGTGGCATTCATGAACAAATAGTAGATTTTCAAGGCTTACATTTTCATCAATTATTCATCACTCATGTGTTCTAAAAAATTATCAGAATTAAGTTAATATATATCAACCACCACCGTTTTACATGTTTCAACGTTAAACACTTGTCATACAGAAATTAAAAGTGTATTTACTTACAAAGGCTACAGTGCAGACAATGCCATGACCCATTTCAGGCATTTGCTGGTGTGTTCCACTTTTCAATTTTAATTCTCTACATTGTCTACTGTAATAGATCTATTTGTTTGTATTTTGTAAATTACGCACTCATGCAAAACTTGGAATTGTATACGATCGTGATTGTAACACTGTTTTAATTCTACTTCTGTGCAAATAAATTGAAATAATCCATCGGTCACCGTCAATCGGGCCGTATGTGTAAACGATCTGTCTGTGTATGTACACGGATCAGCATTATTTGACCTTTGAATGTGTGTGAGCTATTTTTAGCACATTCCTTAGCTATTTATAAACGTTCAGTTCAATTCACAATATTTAGTTTCTGTGACTGTGTATTGACCATATGATGTTAATTTGTCCAGGAAGAAGTGGGTTTGTGGCCTGCGACTGACTGGCCCTGGGCTGGGTGTTTTTCTGTGTCGCCGCCATTTTGAATAGCCTCTGAAAGAGTGAAATGCAGGTACCAACTTTCAAAACGGGCACGCAAAATGTATATTCACGAAAAAATAAGAAATTTTCAAAAAAGGTAGATCAGGTAATGATCTTCGACTCCTGTCAATTTCAACAATATTTAAGAATATACAATTTTTGTACCCGTTTTGAAACATTGGCAATTTCGAAGAAAACAAAAACTAGTTTTTTTCGATCTTCGCATTTGTACCGCGATTTCCGACTATGATATCTCAATAAAACCTGTCAACACGATTGTTTTATAAATCTCCGACATAATAACTGACTTCTGATATGATTTGTTTTCTTTGCCATCTAGTATAAGCTTTAAACTAGTGTTTCTAAACAGAGTACTATAAAATCCGCGCATCTGCACGTGCTTGCAAAATGGGAACTACGTTGCCTCCAACCCCAATTATTTATGTTTGAGTTATGCGGTTCAGGCACGTGAAATGACTTGTCTGCTCCTGTACTGCTTATGATCATTCAACAGAGCCCAGTTTGCATTCTGACAACACCCATTTTATACATATTCTTTTCTTCCATGTTTAGAGATTTAATTGTCGAAAAGGTTATAAGTACTGTTCGGACTGACATAAATGTTCAGTATCCAACAACTCCTCCCTGTGTTTAATGTGACAAATCAAAAAAAAGAAAAAACAACATAGAGAAAGCAATCATATCTTTTTCAATATTTCCCTTAATGATTTTAAACATAAAGTTTAAGTATAAGATACAATTCAAAAACGCTTGAGAAAGATGGCTATACATCCGTCATGGTAAGGGTATTTATACGAATCTTACAGATTCCGATTGGTATACATCTGATTGTAAAACGATAGGATTCTGTTTAAGTGTAGGCACATGACTTGGCAGTTCATACGTCGTTAATAGCGAAGTTAGTAAACAAACAATATTAACAAATATAAAAAGATCGGACAGGGAAAGTAGCATTCATGGAGTAAACATGTTTTGAAATTAATACACAGGCTAAATTATTATGTTTAGTCCATTACCTGACTTTTCACACCATCACGAAACCTACTGACTATGTCTGTTGTTCCGGAATCAATATTGAAGTCGGAAGCAAGTTGGTTAAATGTATCCATTGTTAGTTTCTGCACATCACCAATGTCAACGGATAACTCACCAATACCTATTACGAAACGTATTTAAATCATATATTTGCTACATGTCTTTGTTTTCTTCAAAAAAATATACAACATCATATAATGAATTTTATTGCGACTGGTCAGTTATTTAGTTATCACAGATATAACTTCCAATGTTAGCCGTGTCAAACATACGTTTTATATTCCGGTAAATGTACACACGTGTAATACAACCTGTAATTATTTTCATTGATTGGAAACCAGTGTATTTAATTTGTCACACTAGACACATTGTGTAAACGGAAACTATTTAATTAATTCATCATGATCTAAGTCATACACTTAATATTTACCAATAGCTCATTTACTCATCATTCAAAATATACCAATTAGTGTTTGTGTTTAAAGTCGGCGTAAAATACGTCTTAAAGAGATAAACGCGATCGCGTTTTTTAAAGGGTGTTGGACGTAGTCCATATTAATTATTTTCGACGTTTGATCGTTATTTGATAAAAAGAAAAAGGCTCATTAAACTTAAAATAATTAATCACTCGTTTCATAAATATTATATGGAACGGTAACTATACTTAGTTGCAAAAGAAAGTGTACACTTTGACAGTTTTACTTTACACATTAACCTCTTTCTCAAGCGACAGTAACTTAATGATTCAACCTATTGAACAACAAATGACACCTTGATATTAGCAATGGAATGATAAAACGTTGGTACCAAGCATATTCATTTTAGAATTTGTCCATTAAATTCTAAAAAAACTTTATACAAATAAATCTTAACAAATCTCAGTGTACACTTTCTTTTGCAACTGAGTATATTTTAAGATTCCATATACAGTAGCCTTCCTGTAATAAACACATGTGTTTAAACATTTACTCATTTATTTCCCCAACAAGCTGACCATCTTTAAAAGAAGCGTGTGCTGCAAACGTTCCAACTCCAGGAATGGCTGCCTCTGCACCAACATCAATATTTCCATGGTCCAGGTTTGCAGAAACGCCAACGGCGCATTTCTCAGCGCTCCGAACATCCACATGATGAAAGGTTGGAATGGGATGGCCAGGAGTATAACCAGTCAAGATACCTTCTGAAGCATGACTAGTTGAAGACCTATCAAGACCATTTGATTCACTGTCGTTATTCCGTATGCTTGCTTCATTGATAACGGTACCATTTTCATGAACTCCAAGTGACCCCAAACCAGATCTAACATTTCCATCTGCACTCACATTAATAGACGATTGTATATCGCCAGTAGAAATCACACTTTCCCCACTAGTACCATTTCTAGCATGGTGAACATGGCCAACTCCTAAAATGGTGGTGTTTCCTATTTGTGCTGAGCCACCAATTCCTGCGTCTATGCTTCCATTATTCGAAGCATTAAGAGACGCTGATATCTGATCTTTTCCACCAAAGTTGGCATCTAGCACTCCTCCAACATTGGTACCATTTTGATTATGGTGAACATAGTCTGCTCCTTGAATCGTGGTGTTCCCCGTTTGTGCTGATCCACCAATTACTGCGTCTATGGTTCCGCCAGACGAAGCATTAAGAGACGCTGATATCTGACCTTTTCCACCAAAGTTGGCATCTAGCAGCCCTCCACCATTAGTACTATTTTGCTCATGTTGAACATAGCCGGCTACTTGAATCGTGGTGTTTCCTATTTGTGCAGAGCCACCATTTCCTGCGTCTATGGTTCCATCAGACGAAGCATTAAGAGACACGGATATCTGAGTTTTTCCACTAATGTTGTCATCTAGCACTCCTCCACCATTAGTACCATTTTGATCATGGTGAACATAGCCTGCTCCTTGAATGGTTGTGTTTCCTACTTGTGTTGAGCCACTAATTCCTGCATCTATGGTTCCGCCAGACGAAGCATTGAGAGACGCGGATATGTGACCTTTTCCACCATAGTTGGCATCTAGCACTCCTCCACCACTAGTGCCATTTTGATCATGGTGACCATAGCCTGATCCATTTACTGTTGTGTTTCCGATTTGTGTTGAGCCACTAATTCCTGCATTGATGTTTCCTTCAGAAGAAGTATTTACGGACGCGTAAATCTGTCTTTTTCCTCCGATGTTTGCATCTAACACTCCTCCACCACTATTGCCATTCTTGTCATGGTGAGCATAGCCTTCTGCGTGAATTGTCGTATTTCCAATGGTTCCTGAGCGTCCAATTCCTGCATCTATATTGCCATTAGAGGAAGCATTGCCAAATCCTGATATTTTCCCCTTACCATTAATGTCTGCTGTTATATGAGTCCCACCATTCGTATCGTTTTTATCGTGGTGAAAAAACCCATTACCTGTTATATTTGTGTTTCCAATGTTCACTACCCCTGTAAGACTGGCATCTACAGCTACATCAGCGCTACGTTTAACTGACGCTGCAAGATGACCATGTTCTCCAAGATTAGCAGTAACCGAACCGCCACCACTTGTATCATTGTAATCATACAAGAGCTGTTGGAAAACAGCGCAGCTTGACTATTCACTTCTTCAGAGAACAAGAAGCTATACAATCAGACAAAGTGGAATCTCTCTTCATACAAGCAATCTATAAAGAAATAGTCGAGATATATCCATGAGCAATATTAACAAATGAAAATGGGTGTGGGGGGGGGGGTATTGAGCTGACACCGACGCCGGGACGATTACATACACTCTAGGATTCTTCGAATAGTCGAGCTAGAATGTGTATCATTTAACAGCGGGCCGAGCCACTATAAAATGACAGCGATAAAAAAGCTGAATATGCAATTGATACGAATTCAAATATAATGAACACGAATGTATACCTGGGGAAGATTTTATTTGGCGTTGTTGCTTGTTGAGAAACGTCAGATTATGGAATATGTGAATTTCAGATAAACATTGGGCGTCATTGTCACAGAGAACTGCAGAGAGTGTCAGCTGGAAAACTATTCCCATTGAGATATTGAGTGTTTTTGAATGTGCCAGCAGCAAAACGTCATAACCAGGGAATATACCAGGAAAGTCAACTGCTTTTGAAGTACCTAAAATAAAATGTAAAAAGAAAATAATTACAGGTTTTAACGGAGTTGCTCTTTGTATTGATTCATAATAAAAATTATGTTTTGCTGTGTTAACTGTGCAAAAAACACATAAATAAACGACTATACGTATAAGAGGTATTAATAACTACACTAATATATTTATTTATATCATGTACGTAAGAAAAATAATTATATATTGAATGATACCTACCATCAATTGGTATGCTCACGTTGTTGTTTCCAGACAGAATAACAAATTCAAAGGAATAGCGATCAACGAGAACTCCAATGTGGACCTTCTCTTGTCTTATCCCATTTGGAATGCGGAGGGTGCAGTTCAACCCAAGACAGTCCTTGCTAGGGATACATACATGGCCATAACCCTGTGCAACCCCGTTCTCAAACGATGGACATACTAAAATGTTTAAAAAAGAAAATCTTATTAATTATAATACATATTGGTAAAATTTCCTTGGGTAATATTGGGCATATCACTTAAAGAAACTAACCGCCAAATAACGGAGAAAAACGCTAAAATTAACCGTGTATCAAAACTCTATCCAAGTGTTCAGGTAATATAATAATGTATTTTGGCCGATTAAAAGTAAAGGTTTATTTACGGGTTATAAAAATACCCGTGATGGAATATGCGTAAAATTAATTATGAGTTGATAACTCTTAATTCGACACTCCAGTTTCAGGGTTTGGCGTGGCTGGTTAAACCCGTTTATATTGTGTCTATTGTGTTTGGACTCTTAAAAGTTATATATATATGTACCTCGTCGTCAGTAGGTTTAGCAATTGTGTACATATGACGTAAATTTGGCTGGTGTTGGCGGGATAGCTACTTTAAGTAAGTCTGATAATCGATTCAAGTACATCGCATGAAACATCGCATTACACATCGATTACAACCATACCTATATTGCATAAGATAATAAATTATCTCATGTCATGGAATTTGTGCTTTAAACAACAACCTAGGAGATCGTTGTTAGTGCTGACTATTGTCAGAACAAATATAACACAATTTATATTCAATAACTGAATTGTTTAAAGTTAAAACTCGATCCGTCTATTTAAGCACTGCCAAACGTATTTATACACGAGCATCTAGGTGTTTTACTTATATTGCCTTTTAACGCTGCCTTGTTGGTTATAGAATATTTCATGGCGGGGATTTCTTTGTTTACACTGTCCCGTTTAATTGGGATGACAATAGGGTAAGTGTGAAGTTTGGTGCACCCTAAAACCTGGTTTAAATCCCCATTGGCCTTTTTGGCCACTGACCGTTCCAAGGCGGAAGCCCTATTGTCAACCCTTTTGTGTTTGTGATGTCGTTTGCATTGTTTATTACTTCTGTCTTTTCGTTTGTCTGTTTGCGTGTTTGTTTTTGTGTTTTGTGGTCGACTGTCTTCTTTGAATGCTACTTCCCCTGTCCGATTTTTATATCTTTCTTTTTTTTTTTATAATATGTGTGTAAGTCAATGTGCATAATATCAATAGAAGTAATTATTCGCCAGTTCATTAAGAAATTCGTTTAATTGTTGCATCCAACTAGTGAAACAAATATAATTTGTTTTTTTCAGTTCAGCATGGTATTTGCTTAACATATTCACACACATGTTTTTACAATACCTTTCCAAGATAACATTTGTAATGTTGTTTCCATTGACTGCTTGCTTCCTTTAGAAGGTATGCCTAACTTGTTCAGTATCCTTCCAAATTTATTGAAAGCCATTGATGCCATGTCATCTAATTGTATCCCAGCAGATGAGCTCTTCAGTTTTTCCATCACGACTTGAATCTCAGCTATAGACGTTTCCATTGCAGTTTCGTTTGTTTTGAGGATGTGTATCATTTCGTTAACTTCCTGATTTCCGACAATGGATTGTGCTGTCATATTTGGGTTTGAGCTGAAAATGAAGATTCACACATATGACTGACTAACTAGAAGAAACAATTAAAGTCAACTTATAGAGAAAGTTATTGGGGTACATTCAGGATTTAGGGATAATGTTTTTTAAAACATGAAATGGTTCAAATATATAGATGGAACATTTACAGTTTCTTATAATAAAGCGCAAAAATAATATTTACAAATTACAACAAGTTGTATCAGGCCATAAGTAATTCCCGAGTTATAAATAACAGTCACGCGGATCAACTCATCGATATACATAAATGACGGTCAAATTGCAAAAGAAACAATAGTAAAGATTCCTGATGTATTACCTTTACTGAGAATTAATTACTATCAATAATCAAGATAGAATGCTCCTATGACAACAATGTGCGACTAGAATTGTGGCGATTTTATAATTATTCTGATTTTCGAAATTAAATCGTTCAAGCCATACTACATGTGCAGGCATTAAGGATATATATTAGAAAAATTAGATAAATTATATTTCTAAACAATAACATTATTAAAGTCGAGCAATGTTTTAGCCCGAGCGAACAGTTATAATTGAACACAAGGTATTACCTTTATTATTGCATTACTAGTAAATACCTGACTTTAGGCGATTCTGTTTTCACCTGCTCACATTTCTTATCCATCATTTCAGACGGGCTCTCTGGTGTCATAAAAGCATTAGCGATCTCAGAGTTGTACTGTGACAAGAAGTCATACGCCACTGTCCCTGCCATCTCGCTCATTGAACTATCATGAAATTGTGAGACAACTTTTTGCACCACATCTGCACCAGCCCAAGCCAAAGCTCTTTGTGCAAGTTCTTCAATGGTTTCCTCGAATCCTAGCCCACTCAGTCCTGCTTCTATTATATTACCTATGTGCTTGAATACGAATTCCTTACATTCTTCCTGCCACTTAGGAAATGGTTGAATATTATCCAAGTATACTGATGGATCGACATAAGAGCATTCCGAAACACCATTTGCTTCATTTTTTCTCATTGCAACATGAATGTAGGGATTTTCGCAACCATTTTTGCCTCTTCCATAACCAATTAACTGACCTGCCTTGAAATCGGACCCATTTACAGTTATTGATTCAACAGGTTTTATGTTTCTGATAAGAATAGTGTATATTTTGTATTCATCGTCTATTGGAGCTATTCGAACTTCGTCATTGTTGCAAGTTCGAAATATTTTTCCGTTTACGGGGCAAATTATCTGAAAAACATTAGTGAAAATTATTTTTTATACCTAACTCACACTGTAGATGCAGACATACGTAATTAATGATGTGTAGGTAAAACAAAACAGGAATTGTGCTCTAATGATTATAAACATTGAAATATTGAACTAAGTGTATACATCATATCCTTATTGTCCTACGGCGATTAATATCAACTGTGTTGTAATTGTTATTAAATATTTCATCCATTAAATCCATTAAATAACCTTATAAATGAACTTATAAAATATAATCAATGACATAAATGTTGGAATATATTTTCAATACAATTTTGACGTTTCTAGCTATTTTCCAGCTTTGAGTTTAAACATTTATACAGCAGATAATTATCGGGACTCTATAAAAATAATGCATAAAATTAAAGAAATAAACGTTGAACCATAAACATCACTATAATCTCCACAATTGTAATATTCCACAATTGTAAACACAATAGGAATAACGAACATCTAAGTTTGTTTACATATTTTGTTTTTCAAATAACTCAAAATCTAAAGTAGATACAACTTTCAAACTCTGCAGATATTTGTATTGTAATAATTATACCTAGAAAATGTTATTTTTTAAAAAAAGTGAAAAAAAACCACATTTACACCTTAGTGTATCCTTAATACGTATTCCTATATGCGACGTATCTGCAGATACACAGACTTGGACCAAGGTTTCCATGTGTTCCTCACATTGCCTCAACCGTCGGATCTGATAATACAAGTCGTATATCTCTATCCTCATCGCATGTTAAAGGTATCGTAGATATCCTTTCGATAATACTTATAGTGAAATTCCGGATTCCTGTAAAGTCCTTTATCAAAGAACATAATTACAAGGATTTTTTTTAAAAGTCTGTCTGTCTGTCTGTCTGTCTGTCTGTCTGACTGACTGACTGACGGTCGTCCTGCCTGCCTGCCTGCCTGCTTTGCTGTCAGGCTTGCTGTCTGGCTGGCTATTTCTGTGTGAGTCTTTCTTCAAATATCCCAATTACAAGGAACTTTTTTTAAAATGTCTGTCTGTCTGTCTGTCTGTCTCTCTGTCTCTCTCTCTCTCTCTCTCTCTGAGCAGCAAGTTGTTTATTCACTTGCATACGATTTATCGATGAAGCATATCAGAACACCTTTACATGTATTCGGTTCAGTACATATTGATTTTAAATCAATTAAGTACAACTAAATAACTGTTGACCTGCGACTCCTTGTTTCTGGAATGCTAGCAATAATTTATTAAGATGTCTTAACGGTTAATGTTTGACAAAAGGTTAGACAAATTAAAGTCTTTGCTTTTACTGCTGCTGTTTATGACGATAATTGCAATACAATGCATGGTTTCGAGTAACAAAATCTAAATATTGGTAGACAAAATCCAGTAGCATTCAATAATTCGAATAACACTCATACATAAAATAATACTTCATTGACTTTTATTTCATATTTCTTAAGTAAGCATTTATTTAAATGGACCCTTAAACGCGTTTCTTAAGGTAATCTTGAATTTTTAAGTCGTGTTTTTCTAAATACCTTGGATATTTACAAATCATTAATAATACGTATTTGAATAGTATAAAGCAACATATGATAGAAAAATGAAAAAAAGGAAAGCTAAAACAAACAACAGCCTTTGTGTATTTAATTACATGCAGACATGTGTACATTTGAGAATGACAACTTGCACCCACAAGGTTCTTATTAGGCCTTAACATGTCAAAGTCCAAAAGATCCATAACTGCGGTAACCTTTGTCAAATCAAAATGACAATCATCTTCACGTGATGGCCAATACTCCTACTAAATATGAATTGAATCCTTTCAAAATTGAATGACAAGTTGCGACCCCAAATTTCATGTTATGGTATAAATGACTAAGTCTACAATTGGCCATAACTTTAGTACAAATTGTCGAATTGCAATGCCGATAACATATAATCATCTTCACATGATGGCAAATAATCCTACCATATATGGTTTGATTCCGTTTGAAACGGAAGGAAAAGTTGGGGTCACAATGTTTTGATTACGCCATAACATGTCTAAGTCAAAAATTAACAATAACTCCTATATAAATTGTCAAATCACAATAAAGTTAAAATATGATCATGTTCTTGCGCAAATCGCAAATAATCATAAGAAATTGGTTTAAATCTCTTTAAAACTAAATATGCAAATGACAAGTCGCGGCCACAAGGTTTTTATTAGGCCCGAAAAAAAATATCTAATTAAAATTGTGCTATAACTTCAGTAAAAAAACACGCATCAAAATGATGAATTTTCGATTCAGTGGTTCCACTACTCCGGCCGATTAAAGGCTCTGGGTATTGTTTAACCACTTATAGGATATGTTGTCTGCTTTTTAATTTAGTCTTTTGACTGTTACTTGTGATATGCAGGCTTCATAACCGCTGCTCCCAACTAAATTCCATTATGTTTATTTCGCTATTCGGGGCATTTAATTGTATTAGATACTGGGACCATACGCCGTACGACATGGGGAAGAAAGATACTCCATGTCCACCGCCATATGCATGCCATCTTCGGGATGGTTAACATTTTGTACTATTGATTTTTTATTAATATTGAGTTCTGCTCAACCCGGGGCTAGAGGGCGTGAGCGGTATCTAGCATATTTCACTATCGCTCATGAACAGTCTCAATCAAATCGAGACTGCAATATTTCGTATGTGTCGTTTTCGGCCGTTTCCAAAGGTCCATTATCATACTCTTTTTTAAACCCTTTAAAACTGAATGACTACTTGCGTCCTAAGGTTTCTCATAAGGCCTTAAAATATCTAAGCTAAAAAAGGGCAATAACAGCGGTATAAATTGCCGAATCAAAATGACGATTAAATATGATTATTTACACATAATGGTAAACGATCCTTTCAAATTTGAACTGAATATCAATTTGAGGCCACAGGAAAGTGTGACAAACAGACGGATGGACAATCTATGTCCATGGTTCTCCGTTTTTTAAAGAAAAGGCTGGGGACAAGAAAAAAATAAATATTAAAAAAAATATCGTAGAATTCCACTAGGTTGACCAGTCATAGCACAAGAGAAATATGAAGCATAGTGAATGCCTGTAGAAGGGTCAGTCACTAAACATGATGTGCGTTGGAATACTAAATGGCCTTATCCCTTCAAAGCTGACGAATTTCCTGAATATGTTTGTAAAGTGTTCGGGAAACTCCTTAAACTGCCGAAGTTACATCCCCATAAAATAAAAGCTGTTGTCGCAGAAATAATCTTATTGTGTTATTGTATTTATTTATTATATCTACTTATTCCTAACCGCAACTTGATATACTGAGTCTACTCTAAACCGATATTATTGTCTACTCGAAACTCGATATTGTCTATTCGAAACTCGATATTGTCTATTCGAAACTCGATAATGTCTATTCGAAACTCCATATTGTCTATTCAAAACTCGATATTGTCCACCACTTGAAACACGATATGGTCGACCTGAAACTCGACATTCGAAGAAACAAAACTCACATTTTGAACGGGTGGCATCATAATTCGCAAAGTTGATATGAATATATTTACCAACAAGCAAAAAAAACCACAAATGTTAGTATGTACATGTATACGAAATATAAAAGTGTTTTTTTTAGTGATTTTATCGAAGGCGCCCTTTCGATTTATAGATGCATAACAAGCACATTCGTCTAAGATTCCATCCAATTTATCAATGCAAACTGTATTCAAATCAGGTAAACTTTGAATGTTTGGCGAGTTTTATTTTGAGAGATGTTAAACCCTGTCTTCACCACCCTTTCTGTTGTGTTTTGTCTCTTTCATTGTATTTTCAAGTCCTTGTATGCAGTACAGTGCGGACCTACGATGCCATTGCGTTCGGACGCTGTGGTTTCTATAGGACCCTATATCTCATTTTGACATTCACTACCAGAATCGACAGTAATGATCATCATCTTTATACATTCCATTCAGCAATTTTCTTTTCGACTTCTGACGGTAGAACTACTCCGAACACAGTGTATTGATAGATGTCGATGCTATGAATAATCTTCTACAGTATTTAATTAGAAAGCAATCGCCCAGCATAGCAAAATGCAGTCTGTAGCACACATAATAAATGTACAGTACCTTTCCAGTCTCTTCCACAATTACGTCTATTCCTGGCGTGTCATTGTATCTCCCACCTGTAGTCGACGGCCATATACCTCGATCGCAAGAAGAATCTACCTCTCGCCTTTGGGCTGGAAATGCCTTGTTGAATTTAGGTCCGAATTTTCCCCGCACCTGTGTGTGAGTCTCTTTTGTCCTTGTTGTAAACATAGTAGTTGATATATATACATATGTGCCAAGCTTTATTTCCAATCTACAACGTTACTTATACATTATTCCAAAATATACTAGTCAAAATTTCTAAATACCCACCTAAGAATACGTCAATAATATTCTCATTGTTTTGTGTATTTCACGTTTGGTTAGAGATACGGTTGAACTGCAAAATAACGAGTTTACATTGTCTGCTCTGATTGCAGGAACACATGTTGAGGCTTTGAAGTCGATGTGTTTGCTGGGTACATAGGATTGTGTTAAGTACTTCGAATAAGCGCAGCTTTCGATGTTCCTTATTCTCAATATGCCATCTAAAATTATTTTGACATCATGTTTTTAACTAGCAGTACCACTAAAAATGCATTTGCAAATGAAACTTTTGAAATATTTCATGTTTACGCTGAATTACAGTTACTTTTCAAACGATATTCAATTAAAAGGGAGGTAATTTAGGATTATCATTGTTTCATTTCATTATAGACGGAACATCTACAATGAATGAGTCAAACTTGCATGTCTTTTATATTACTTCCTACCAATTTAAAGACGTTTATATCGTTAAGCGGACTGTGATTCATGTTATGCGTTTTATCAGCACGTTTCATGTTTTCATATAAAGGGAGGGTAACTCTCAAAAGTCAAAAGGTGTAACATTTTAAACAACAAATACATATTTTACAAACTATTGGCCAAACCATATCACACAAATATTCTAAAATATTTTGAATTAAGAAAATTAGTTAAGAATTAAATGTGAGTAATTATAAATTTTGTTCGGTATATACAGCCGTTTTACAAGTATGTGTTTAAATCACACAAAATCGTTTAAAACATCTCACATTGTATAACCGATAAATAAATAAAATAAGTTATATTGGTATGTAAACCCACCTTTTGTCAAGCTCATCAACTGATAGTTTGACTCTTTGAGTTTTTCTCAGGACATCTGTAACAACTGAATGAAAAGGCTTTACTCCCTTCGCAAGTTGTTCTAACTCTACCAGCACCCTATTAACTGCTTGTTGTATATCTGTCAAACCTCGCCAGTCAACCTTAAAAGGCAAATACAACAATGATGGGTAAGATTCCCCGTAGTTAATACAGTACTGGTTCCTAATACGTACACATACAGATGCACGATTTACCAAAACTGTTAATACCTTTTATAATACTGAAGGGCATGACATTGATTGGACGCGTCTGCAGTGTAATGAGGATATTTAACTTAGTATCTTTCGAGAGTGAATTTTGACAAATATAGAATGCATTATATTAAGCAAACACATGTTAAAAGAAGTATTTATGCTTTTTTAACAATCATACAACTCTTTTGAGTTGAAATAATTCGTCTGATGTATATGTTTAGAATAAAACCCGAAAGATAACGTGTAGGCTAATTTAGTTATGCTAAGAGTTAAAACTACCGTTCTTTTTATCAAAATAGAAATACCATATCATTGCTCTCCTCAATTGGGATTGATGTAAAATATGAGTGTTTTGTCTTTAAATCTTCTAGAAAAGATTCTGCAGCAGTTGTCATCATTTGAATTTCTTCTTGAGAACTGATCCAGGTTGGTAAACTACCTATTGTAATGAATGAACATGAAAGACACGTTATATGTAGAAACAGCAACATTTATAGATACATATATTATATGGAAAAATCATCCATTTTCTTTCTATGAAGTAACATTTACCAAGACGTTAACCCATCACTAGTTTTATTCTTTGTTCCAATCCGATTATGATTTGTTGTTTAGCCATGCTACGAAACACGTAGGCAAGCAGATATACCACTGGATTCTCCTGATGGAGTTAAATGTTCGAGATACATTATTGGCATGCTCATTTTCTATTATAATACCGTCTTCAACTGGAGTTAATTGTCAATAAAATGATACGACGTCATTAGCTGGTAATATGTATTTATTATAAATGAAGATGACATATAAATATGTAATCATTAGTTTTAGAAAAAAATGTAAAGTTTTAAAAATGCTAATTCTTAGGAATCTTTCTAGTTTGTTTAAAGACAGGACAGACAAAATTACTCCTAGTAAAATTGTTCCAAAAATATAAAGAAAATAAAGGATAAAATAACATGAATTGGTAATATAACCTCTTATGATCCCTCTCAACCAATACGATTTTATTGACAGACCTGAAGAATATAATTATAAATGATCACCGTATGTTACCCTATATTCCGCCACGAACGAAACTGTTTGGTCAAATAATACTTATATCTGTAGTGTTACATGCTATCGAAACATTTATTTTAAAATCATTCCCTGTATTTATAAGTTAACTATTTGACCTACCGCCATGAGGGGACAGCGCATCTTGAATTGTTGATTTTGCTTTTATGATTTGGTACGTTGCCCGTTTTATCCTGAAAACAAACCAAAATGTGTTGATGGGAGTACCATCATTTTCATTGTAACCGTGTGTATCCAGAGACTTTTATTGTGGATTTCTGCACGTTTATGTACCGTTAGTTGCAACAGCGAGACATAACCGTGTTGCGTTGATCGAGATCCACCATCTTACTGTTCCTCAATTCCTTGCCTTTGGACCCCATTTTCCCAACACATAGTACAACACCATTTTAAAAGTATACATGATCAATTTGTTATGAATATTGAATACATTTCAGTAAGTTTTACAACTGTATTCAGATAAAACGGGGTTAATGGTCCTGTTGACAGTGCGGCTAATAAAGAGATTACACTCAGTACTGTTGGGCATGTAAGCGAGAGAATGTGTCATTTTCTGCTAAATGGAATATGTCTTCGTAGTTTTAATTTAGACAAATTATGATCAAAATAATTATAGTGTTGACTGCTGAACTAAGCCAAAGCACACCATATACAATGTAGACCAATTATTAAATGGCCACCAACGGATCAATCGACAGTAGTAGTAATAGTTGTCATTTATAAGGAACAAAAAGAAATATCGCAACTGTGCCTGCCTTCAATCCTCGAACTGTCTTTAAAACCCGATTCAAGATACAACACACAATACCATCGGAGCTAGTAATTTATTAAACAACGTTGGCTCCGAGCGATTGGGCGATGACCGCTTGACAAAACATGTTCTATATGTTTTATTATATGCATCCATTATACAAATAGATAATCAATTACATAATATATCCAACAATAAATACGACTAAATGTTTAGGAATGTCACCTCTCCTTTGCCATGTTGATGGTTTCAAACACCTGTTTTGGGTTGGTACCCAGCTTTTTTTGTGCTTCTACAATCATGTTGGTCGCTTCTGTTATCTGGATCTCGGCATGTGGTAGCACAATCAGAGCTGTGTCAGCCACTTCCTGTTACACAAACACGGTAAAACAATTTAGTTAAATCTCACATAAAGATCGGGAAAAAAGTTAATGCTAAAGTCGGAGAGGATAGCATTAAACATTTAAAAACACAGCCATTTAAAACACACATATAAAGCGAAAATTATTTATAAAATATACAGTTTAAATATATATTTTTTTGCAACGTGTCCTATACACAACAGGGTTGATTATAGGAATGTCGTTAGTGACAAAAGGGAACGGTGATGGCTTCATTCGGTCTAGAGTTCATCAAATGCCACTCTTAACGTATTGTCATCTCATTATTGCCATTCCAATAAAACGGGAAAATATAAATAAGGAATTCATGACAGGATATTTTACCAACAAACTCTGCAGTATTACTAGGGGAATAGGTATAGCACAGATGTGATCATGAACATATTAATATAACTAATGAGAGTATAATTAGGACAGTTAGTAGTTGCTCTATCCTCATCGAAGAGAAATCAAATATACATATTCTTCATCTTATCCAACACAGAGGGCTGGCGTGGCGCAGTCGGTAGCGCGGCGGATTTGTAACCGGAGGCCCCGGGTTCAATCCTCCGTGATCCCACTGAGTTTCGTCGGTGTGTTCTTGGACAAGACACTTTCCCTTAGCCTCGTCCGTCGGATGGGGACGTAAACCGGGTGGTCCCGTGTATCGGTCTATCCTCCGAGCACTTTAAAGAACCATAGGAATCTATTCGATAATAAGAGTAGGGCACGGTTCCCGGATTCCTCTCTCTGGGGCGGCTCTAAATAACTTATACTGTGTCGATGAGCCGTTAAACAACATTCAATTCAATTCAATACAAAGGTCATCACGTAGATACATAAGCAACTCACATTATAAAAGTTTAGGGCATCCCCTTTGATATCTTCAGCTAGAGCTTGAAGCTTGAATGCTAGTTGTTTGCCCCTGTATACTACTGGCAGACCCTGATAATCGTCTAAAACAGCAACAAGACCGAGTGACGCGTCGAGAAACCGCCTGGCTTGAGCAGGTATGTCTTTAACCGAGTCTGTCAGTGGCTGAAAGACACTTTGTGGTCCTGATGAAGATTGTACATGCTCTGATATTCCTTGCACAGCTTTCACTATCGGCGTAACGATTGCACTAGCCATCTGGTCGTATTCATTGAAATCTCGTTGGGCCTCTCCATAGGAAAAATCCTGTTAAATACAAAGGAGAAAACTGTATTAAAATTCTAAGCACTTATCACTTATTATTTACTTAAATCTAATGAATTCAAATACTGATCTTAAGGTCTCCCAATATGCGAGATAATTATATCTTTACTTGGACACTAATGCTAGTCTCCTAATTAATTTGAGTCTGAATCAAATAGCATGCGAGATTGTAATATAATGTAACCAGAAGAGTGGTTAGCTACAATATTTAAATCATGATATGTTTAATTTACAATATAAGTTGTGCAAATCATTTATTCAGTAAACTAAAGGGTTCAGGATAAATATTTTCGAAATGAATTCCTCTCTGTCCAACGAATGGAGAGTAACTGCGTAAAAACGAGCTCATGTTGCTTAATTTAAATTTAATATATTTTAATTAACTGAATGCATCAGTTATGTGAAACGATTTACCATTCAGGCCGAAACTGTGAGGTAGGCCATCAAAATCCAAATTTTAGTATACATATATATCACTTTACTAAATTATAGCTTACTGAATTTGTACGGCAAATTACTACTAGGAACGAGTAGTTTGGAATGCGAATTCAAGCTTGTGATAGTTTACCATATAAATTAAATAAATTGGTTACTGTATACCTTTCGATCGATAACAAGTGTTTGATTGTATTGTGTCGTTGTAATTGTGTTATACATTGTCTGTAATTGGTATCTTGTATTTCATTTTCATTTTATCCTTGAATGCTACTTTCCCTGTCCGATCTTTTTATATTTCTTTAAATCATCATATACTTTACAAAATGAAAGAAATATAATTAATAAAACTACAATACTTATATGTGATACATACCTTTGTATTTATAAACTATACTATAAGACATGAGATACACAAAAGTATAATACAAGACATTTGTATATTCATAGTATCTTGAATAAAGACATACAATGTAGTCGACAGAGGTGAAACATGTTTCGAATTTCGAAGCTGCATATGGAAATATTAGTTTGCATCAGTGGTATTTTACCTTGAGTATATTGAGATTGTACTCGAGTTTCCCCTTGTAACAGACTTCAATACGCAGTATGTCGACACGAATTCCCAGAATACCAATGTGCGCCTCGGCAAACACTCTGTCCCATATGTTAATGTGAAAGAAGCCACTCAGAGGCTCTGTAAAATATTCATATTATAGCATAGAGTCATATTAAAATCTATTTAGTATTTTCTTTGTTCAATTGCAGTTTTGATCAGAGAGTTTCATAGAGGGTTAATGTATTGAAAATTTAAGTTTTGCTATAAATCAGCAATTTCATTGTTGTACATTTGGTTCTTGGGCGACGCCTTAGCGGAGTTTTTAAACACGATTTGCGACCTTTGAATGACTTTTGCATTGTCGCGAAAGTAATATTTACTTACATACATTTTAAAAAAAAAGACGTCACGTTTTTGATTTAAGAAGGGTTATGCACTATTTAATATTGTTTACGTTATGAACTTCAACCAATCGGATTGCTGGATTTATAAAAAAAAAGTATCGGCCGTCTTACTTCTTTCGTTTTATCTTTTACATATCAAATCGTGTACATATCAGTTTATTATATTTATACAAAAAATCTTACACTAAAACAAAACACAAAACTTTTCGACAGTTTTCTTCTTTGAAGATTTTCTTTCTATATTTTTGAGCTTTCCGGCTCACAGTATACGGATACACTGAATAAACATACTTATTTGGAGATGCATCCTGTTGACCATGTCCACCCCGAAGTTGGCACCAATTTCTTTGTTTCCAATATCGTATCCCCAATGGACGGAAGGAAGCTCGACCTTAAACTCAAGTAATACCTGATTCAAGTCATCAGCTCTCTTTATTCGGAGCACAGTCGGGTACTTGTAGTTCTGACTGTAATAATAGCCATTAATGAATGCATTATACAGATATACAATTTGCTTTATTGACTATGTGCAATTGAACGTTTTCATAAACTCAAGTATCACACAAACATAAAACTGAACTAAGGTTTTGTCTATATTTATTTAATTTACCCCATTTTTCAGTCAGTTGGTTTTCAACAGCTTTAGAAGGTGCACTTCATAATTACAAGGGCTGTAACGCATCACAGTTCAAACGTTGTATGGCACGAATATAATTCATCAAACATTCAAACAATGATAAAATATGACTAAGAAACTACGTAAGCGTGTAACAGGCAGAACAAAGAAATGACATATCGCCACAAACAGAACCACAACCGTTATTTAATATGTAATCAACATAGTTATAAAAAACGTACCTTAAAAGAACGTCACCGAGTCGTTTGGACAGGTAGCGCTGTAAAGGATGCTGCAATAAATGTTCCATTGCAGTTGCGCGAACAGTCTCTACCTGGTCATACGTTAGGCTGTCTACCATCACAAGGGCACTCTGGAAAGTAATACAGTTAAATTGATATATGTTTTGTTTCGGTCCTTAATCGATTAGTAGTGCTTACTGAAATAAACTGGCAAATATAGACCTGCTCGCTCCAAGTATAGACTGAAGTATACATTCAGAGGGACACAATAATAAAGAAACGCAAGAAAAAATAATCTGGATATAAAAAATGGTTTAAAAATGTTTGATGTATAGAATGAAAAACTTGGTTTATAACGTCCCATCAACACAATATAGGTTTTTACGAACAGGACAGAGTAAAATAAAAATGAAGGCAAAACGTGCTAAGGACAACAAAGCTGAATGAAAGTATGAACACACGTCAAACATCTCCATTTGGAAATAGGATAATGAAACAATGTCAGACTTAATTAAAAATAAATAATTGTGATCATATATTTAATGTGTGTAATCAGGCTCGTCAAACTTAGCTGTCAGTGAAACGTATCAATAAATCTACCAGTAAACTATATTACGAAACGAAAGTAGAAAATTCTAACTGAATCCTAAGATTGTTTCTTAATATTTAGTCCTGAACAACCAGACCTAGTTGAATCTGCCTGGCACAAGCCAATACTTCATCCAAGTACGCATGTCCGCTAGTTCTAGCCACATATATTGAGTCTGTGTTCTAGCCTATGCTATAGTTCAAGGGAGATATAACGCTCTGCACATACGCACACATTAACGCGCTCACACACACACACACACACACACACACACACACGCGCGCGCGCGCGTCTGCTGAAATCAAACTTAACATTTATTTTATACAATAACTGAAAACAACATTACCTCATTACTTTTGTCGTATCTGAGTGCCGTTAAAGCCGCTCGTCTCCATGCGGGTATACGGGCATTTGGTGTGGCATATTCCTTTAGGTGTGGGATGGAGGACGGGTGGGCAGCGTTACCCACACTGTGAAGCAACACAAACTTGGACAGCAAGTGCTCACTGCTAACTCGATTATCCACGTTGATAGTTGACCGACGGGGGCGGAGATGATCTGGTGTCTCTTTATTTTGTTATTTTGTCATTTGTAATGAAATGGAATACTAGTAAGATATATTCAAGACTCTTTTGTACAACATAAACAATATTTGAAGAAAAGAAGATAAGAAAAAAATGATTAAGAATGGATGGACGATTCCGCGTAATTCCCTTCCTGACTGGCGTCCGCATAACTCTATGAATTAGCGTACTAAATAAGCTATTTTCAAGGCGAGAATCCGAAGTACGAAATGGGGTGCACATTCAACAAACGTGCGAATGGCCCGAATCGAGGACCAAAGTGTGTGTGTGTTCGTGGGATGGGGGAGAAAAGATTATCCTCACATTAGCTAAAACGATGAGATATTGAATAATATATCTTATTGTCAATATCTTAAGCAGCGATTAATTAATCTTCGATGCATACAAGTTGAAGCAAACGGGATTCAATTTAATCCAAGAAAGAGTAAATATTTCCTGAACAATCGCATTATTGAAAACTGAAAGCGTACTGATCACAATGCTATGCACTTAATAAAATGCATGGAAAAAATATCAAAGTATAACATTCCCGTTTTGGGGGCTTGCCAACTTCCACAACAGTGACAATACACATGCATGGACACAGTTTTCCTAAAACTAAAGGATGTCTAAACACGGCACATGTCGGTACAGCAATGTTTTACCTTTATTGTCCATACGGTCAGTAAAGTCCTATAAAAGTGGCAACAAAACAGGCCATCAGTATTCAGTTCACTATCGAATGGATTACAAGTAATTTAGACGATTATCGAAAGTTAACATAAAATGGTTATACATACCATCTCCTTGTTTATACAACCATGAATGAAGCTTTTCTATAAGTTGAACTGCAGCTGTGTCATTGTCATTTTTACTCAGCGATTTCGCTATGACCCCGAGAGCCAGACAAGCTCGCTGCACCGTTAAGGTCATATTCACTGATCCTGTATTGATTTGAATATGTTCAGTATAATTTAGAATCACAAATAATTTACTATTAAAATCAGTAAAGTGTAAGCGAGTGCATGTTGCCTGTCACAACTATAAATATACCGAAAATATGGAGTGCGAGTATATATAACAAGATGTGTCTTTAAAACATGACCTTGAGCTGGAAAAAATGGAATGCTAATCCTAATAAGGACCGGGTCGGGATTTCAACAACATAACTTAAGAGTATAGCCTGGCGGGGATTTGTTTAGTTTAACTGGGATGACAACATGGTAATGATGATGTTTTGTGCACCTAGGCGTCCTTTTTGCCACTCCACCGTGGTGGAACACGTATTGTCAACCCTTTTGTGTATGTGATGCCGCACACTGTGCTTCTATCGTCATTGTGTTTTTTTTTATTTATTTATTTTATTCCGTGCTTTTGGTTGACTGTGTTCCGTGAATGTTTCATTTCCTTTTCGACTTTTATATCTTCTTGTAAGTCTGGAGTTATAGTTGTCTTTATTCGGGCGACATGATTGGTTGAGGTATAGTTTGACATACGTTTAATCAATCAAATGTCGTAATCTAAGACTGAAATTGTAAAACAGGGCCCAGGTGCTCAAAGATCGGGTAGCTTAACCGAGCGATAAGCCAAAATTTCAAATCTTTCTGCATTTCCGATAAATTAATATTTCTACCAGAAATTGAGCATTTGAAAGCATTATACCAAGAAGAGATGCAAATTAAACACTTTTTTTAGTAGTACAAAACATATTTTTATGAGAAAATTTACTTTAAAAGTTTACACTAACCAAGGATTAAGCTAACCGATCTTTGAACAACTGGGCCCAGATTGTAAAAGCGATTGGCGGAGAGAGAGAGAGAGAGAGAGAGAGAGAGAGAGAGAGAGAAAGCAGTATCAAGCCCGGCATTTTTTCATCACAAAGCGTGCCACAGTTGGTTGATTACTTGTGTTTCATACTATTAACACAATATATGGTGATCGTGGACTTGTCTCCAGCGTTAAACTATTGATTTCTAAATACCGTGTTAACAGGTTCTGAACCATGTTAGCCTTAGCTTTTTACTGGCATCAGCAACAATTTCCAAAGAATTCAGGCGATTTATGACACAAGTTTTATTTGTTAAACATTTTACTATAACATAATATTTAAACTAAACGGACTCTTACCATGATGTTCATTATTTTCACCAAAACACAATCTATCGACCGCTGACACAGTATCCTGGCGGTAAAATAATAAATAGTTTGTAATATTGAAATAAGAATAAAAACATAATTATAATGTGGCTTTCAAGACTTTTTAATGCTTTGCTTCGCTAGTGAATGCACTACACGTGTATATTTTTTTTAGTCACATTTATCGTGATTTTAATCAAATAACAGCTACTTACCCACACCGGCTTTTCCAGAGTAGTAAAATGAATCAAAGCCCTTCTGACAGCTTCTTCGTCCAATATGTCCGTCCGAAACACGTGATCAATTACCAGTCTCTGTGATATGCTATCACCTGCACGCGCAACTATGTCAACAAACAGGAGGTGCTCATCTTTACACCTGGTATCGTTAGGCTCACAATCCTTTGACAGAAATTCGCTGGTTAGCGTGACGTAGTCCTTTTCTCTCAAAGAAGTGACCATCTCACGGAGTTTGTTTACGCAAACTGTCCTATTGGTGTCAGCTAAAATAATAGTAGTATTTGTATTAAAAGTAATAGTTCTAATAATATTTGCCCGTGTTAACATGTTATAAACGCTTTCAGTTGTAGGTATGACCTCCTGTCCTACTGTTGGATGCTTTGACTTAATTCATAATTTCTAACTGACAAGAACGAATCTTTTAGGCGACTTTTAAACTCAAACTAAACTAGTGCCTTTTCAATGTTTACCGAAGACAAACTACCAATAAGCTGAATCGTCAAAGGGTTCGATGAATACCAGGCTTGCTAAATAACCGGTCAACACGTTTGCAAGTTATCACGTGAATTCAACTGCTGATTGTTTGACTTAATGTGGAAACATATGGGTCGCCATTTTGTTTTTTAATCCAAATCAGTGTTATTACTCGTTCAATTGAATTGACGATATAACTCGCTCAATAAGGGATATCAATAATCCGAATGAATGGTATCTCATTGGAATAGTTTACAATGAATGAGTGATATTACCTATTGGATCTGTGATATCACCTTTTCGAATGAGTAATACCATATATCATATCCCTGATTAAAATCAGTGATGCCACTAATTGAATAGGTGATATCATTTTTTGATTTTGAATGCCTGATATCACTCATTCGAATAGGTGATTTCACCGACGCCAAATAGACTGGTCAACGAAAAACAAGAGTATATCATCGATTCAAGTGAAGGAGTGATATTGCTGATTTGAATCGCTAACATCACTCATTCATTTCGATAGGGTGCTATCACTTTTTCAGATAGTTGATTTCACTTATTTAAGATTAATGGTGATATCACACATTGAATTAGAGGTATCACCTATTATTCGAATGAGTGATTTACAAACTTGGAAAATTAAACTTAAATAAACGCAATAAATAAACCAACACACGTATGATACTTACATTTGTCATCGTATCGATGAGAACACTCGATTGCCGCTGTGATGTCATCTTGAACAGTTACTAGTGTCTCTTTCTGCTCTGCCATCTGATAATATGATAATATGGTTTAATTAAGCGCGTTCATTTTCGGAGATTATGCGATTAATTGATATTTAACAAAAGTAGCGTACTGGAATTAGTTACAAACCTGTTAATGACAAACAAAGATGGAATACATTTTACAATATTGGCTTGAAAGAAACCTTACCTGTGGTGGTAGAAGATTATCTGGTTGAAGATCATGATATTGATCATGAAGCCCTGGTCGCTGGCTGCTACGTCTATAATGGCAATACAATACATTACAGAAACTAACATATTAATAAAATAACATTTATTTCATGCATGTATTTCTTAGCAATTTGTCGGTTTTGAAAGCTTGACCTAAATGCGGTCGTCACATATGTGTTTAATAGAAATGCGCTGTCACATTATATTCACCGATTTTAGTAACAGTTAAAGGCTTTGTAACGTAAATCAAGGGACTCTAATGTACATGTTACTTATCATGTCGGTATTGAATGTAGTTATTTCCCTTGTACAACATATAAGTGTAGTGTCCTCAACTTGCTTGTTTTGCTCTTGAAAAACTGATTGGTGTGCTGGTATATTGAGTGACAGTTGAATGAGTGTGTGAAAACTAACTGCAAATATGTCATTACACTACGTAATCACACGTGCCATTATTTGTCATTATATTAGAAGAGAAAAAACATGTTTCAGTAGTTTGAACAATAGTACATTATAGTATTAGGTTCATAAGACTATCATAAGTCTATGGTGTATATTGTATATATTCTAATACACTTATTAAGTTACAAATATTTGGTTATGTTGAATAAACTTAGTTTTGTGATTTGCCTTGAAATATTGAAATTTCCGAAGTGTTGGTCGTTTTCAGTTAAACCAAGGTTTACCGTATGGAAACAATCATAGTGAGTGTGGGTCTGCATCTCTTTTATAACATACCTTTTGCTTACTAGTTTCATGGTGACAACAGCATTGGCGTTGATTTTGCCAACATCTGTAAAATATACAAGATTTCTTTTAAGAATATGAAAATCAGATTTCCGATTCAAATCCCAGTTAACAAGATCCATGTCTATGCATGGACGCATTGCAGTCCGTGGTACACTTTTATGTTTATCGTCCGGTTAATAACTGAGTGAAAATGAAATCACTAAATTAGTTGAACAATGGCAATTTACCTCGTCATTTACTGACCATATTTCTCTCTAAAATATTTGTATATTGATTCCTTATTTTGTATTTAGTCAATATAGCGGTAGTATTTTTTTACTTACAAAGAGTCAACTTGGAATGTCTTGTCTCTTAGTTCAAAATGTCCAATTTCTATGGTAAAGTCGAAGCTAGAAATAACGACCCTCTTGGGTGAAGTTTTGACATATCTATATTGACCAGTTAATGAGTTCTAGTTTGGAAACGAAACTAATCATATGGACATATGCTTAACCGACATACATTAAGACTCCGACCTAACCTCACAAGCTGCATTACATACCGGAAGACTGAAACTGCATAGATTTAAAAAAGAGCATATAAAACACACAAAAACAAAACTATAAAATTACCTACCTCCTTCTACTGTTGATTTTATTATATACTCGTCCGGCACTGGAATTCTGATTATTAAACAAAGTAAAAACGTATGAGTAAAACATCGGCGCATAACACATTTAAACAATTCTATAATAATCGTATTCAAGGAATTACAAAGTGTTCAATATGCTCGCAGAAATCCCGATAGATTGAAACTATCTCGGATCATATGAAATTGTTCATGAAAGTGTTAGGAAAAGAATTTATCACTGAACATGCTCAAACGTTAGAGTACTTTAAATGCAACAGAAAAATAAGAGCAGTTATTATTTATTTTCCCAATCAGTAAGTGACTCCGTATGCTGGGAAACACACCAGTGTCGCGTTTAATTGGGATGATACTAGAGTAAGAGTGAGGTTTGGTGCGTCATAGAACCTGGTTTAAACAACAGCTACATTTTTGCCACTGACCATTTCGAGGATGTACTCCTATTGTCAACTGTAATATCATACCAGTGCCATGTCTTGTCACGAATATATTATAATTATGCTTGAGAGCTTGTAATGACAGGTTCTAGCCTTTTTTCGGTCCTCGCCCAATACACCTGGGTAGTAAATTTATAGACATAGTAGAGGCATATGTTTTAGCTTAATTTGTGGACAAACACTTCTTTGTGCTGTTCTTTTGTTTATGTCTATTCAATTACATTTTAATACTTATTGCTGACCTACCGCTTGATCTCAACGTCTGATTCCAGTCTGTTTTCCAGAACAATATTGTCCTCAGCTTCAACACTCTGAACTGTCCCGCGGTTGTCCAAATTCATTATCTATTTACACAACGAAACATTGATAAAATAGAGTAAAATACATTTTATGGCAGAAGCCTGGTAAAAAGGGCATTCACAATGAAAATAAAACAGTGTATGGTTTGATTTGAAATTGTAAAATTGTACATGCATACATCCGAAGCTATAATATCCATAGTTCAAGAGACTTCCGGTGAAATATTAAAAAACGGCGGTCACCCGATAACTCTGGACAGAGAGCAGTGTGGTTTTTCGTCAATCAATACAGAAATGCATAAGTAAAACGGCGAGGGTTTACAGAAGATGATGATATGTCGTGGAAAAGGACGAAGATGTTAAAAAATGAATGCAAGTCAGACAGAAAGTTCAATTATGGGCAGGGATTTGGGTGGCAAATGAAGAGAGCTTCCAATGTTGATTGAGAAGCATACTCAATGACTTATGCACGCGGACATGAATACTCTGTTGCCTAGAGTTTGTCTAGCGCATACCTTCTGGTGTATTCGCTCAACGTTTTCTACGCTTCGATGGTAGCGTCGCAGTTGTATCCCGACCTCTGTCCTAGTGCCCGTGTACTCATGAGACAAGGTTCCTGAAAAATAAAGCTTTTAGATAAATAGCATTTTATTTATTCTCTACATGTACCCTTCTAGATATGGAGCTCACCGATTCAATAATAAAATTGTGAGAACTTTAGTTTTTTAAGGTAACTGTGTTTTGAACTGTTTTACAGCAAAATCATTTGTATCAAACTTATACCTAAGTGGTCACTTTCTTTACTTGTGTATGTCCACTGGCTATCATTCTTGACCTGCAAAATAACAAAAAAAGGTTCTTCTATAGACAACGCGTATTTATACCATGCTCGGGCCTTTTCATTTTGACATGTACAAATTTTAAATGCCATGCTTTTTTATCCAGAAGAATATTGCTAAACATCGAACTAAAATATATAAATAATCCTTGTTTTCGAAGAATGACATACCATGACGTTGACTGAAAATGTGCTGCTGATGACTTTCTTCAGAGAGGACACCTCTGTTTCTTCGTCTGGATGTACATGAACCAGGTACACAATACCATTTGGAGAGATCGTGAACAGAAACCTTGGAGCAGAAATTACCAGTTAGAATCCTTATATTCGCATTTGTTTTTTCCAGTGGAAAATTTACCATTTATAGGCCCAAATCGGATCGATAGACCTACATTTATTCGAATCTGTTCTATTATTTTCTGTTACCAAATTGTATTACCATTTATTTATAGGCAATCAGGTTTCAAGTAAAAATGTTACTGAACTATACATCGAGATGTAATTATAATGCTTGATGAATTACCGCGAGTCATTTTTAAAGATGAGTGTAAGATAAAACGTATTACATATGGAAAGTATAACACTTACGGTCTTGCCAAATTCCAATTCAAAGGATTCTCTGCATCTGGAAAGAATATGCAGCAGAATTGTTTTTCAGTGGAAATAACTTGTAATAGCTAGTTCAGCCATCATTCAATAAGGAATAGCAACGTCTAACGTTGGCGCCAAATGGATGAATTTAATCAACATTTTTTTCAGTACTCAAAGTTTTTGCAATTTAAAATGTACAAACAAAACAAATTGGTTATTTATGACAAATATCAGAAACACAAAACGTTGTCCATCGAAATGAACATACGGCTGCAGAACAATTCAGCGTGTGGTTGTTTAATCTACGGTATTATGGGTAATGTTATTGCAAACTAGTCTCCAGACAACAGCGTTAGAGCCGATAACTCAAAGATTAGTTATTACATTTCATACAAAAATATAAAAAGGCAATATAGTTTTTTCAGCAATATAATATATTAAATCAATATTGTAAATCAAATATCGTAAATAACACGTATACTAAGTTCGCTTACATTGCCCTGCCTGTGTAAACTGCACAAAGGAATCGAGCCACAATGTGTTCAAGTGGTCACCATCTTCTGTCCTATTCTCACGACGAATATGAAACTGTCAGTAAGAGGGAAGAAACACGTGAAAATAACGTATTTAAATATTATTACTATATTCTAATATGCTCAAAGCTTACTTAAATAGAATTTACCGTTTACAATTTTAACAATAATGATGCTGATGGAATAATAATGGTGATACTTATGATGAAAGAAAATATAATAAAATAAAATGATAATTAAAATAAATTATAAAATAATGTCTATGTACTGTAAAAGGGATAATGTATCTCAGAGTGAGAAAAAACAAAATATTGACTGTAGACTGAACACAAAAAATATTAGCGCGAATTTTTAGGAACATAGATTAAACATACGTTAATAATTATTTGAAGATATTACAAATGTTAGGTAAGGATGTGATTTTCAAAGTATTGTCTTATTTTATTATTTCAAAGCGAAGTTCATAATTACTTCTCATATATTCAATACAGCTTATTTCATTATACAAATGTATTGCTTTGAACAAATGTAATGTTTGGCATAGGCAAGAAATGCCCATTCTGTCTTTCACTGTTTAAACAAACGCTGACATATATTTACAAACGATTGTTATTCTCAAACAAAAACATTCCAAATTTCGTAATTTTAAAATGACCTCCCGTTTCATTGAATTGAGACCGATTTTCGATAACCTATAAAAGTATGTTCCTACCATATTTATCACCAACTTTGTTTACAAATGACTTTATAGCATTATTATTGGTCATATCTATGTCACTTTACCAATGATCCCGAACATACACGGCTTTGAATGGCGTCTATGGAAATGACATGCATTTTATGTGCTAAGTATATATTGCTGATAATATAGTATACTAAACATGATTTATAGCATGACAAATTAAACGTTTATGCCCAACTTAACAGTTTAGTGTTGTTCAAAATAATTAAAATATTAGAAAGAACACTAATTACTGATGGTGTTTTTAAGTGTTTCTAATTAAACATTATATTGACTATATTACAGCAACAGAAGAAATATTCAACGACGTTTAACATTAAAGGTCGGTATTTACCAATATGATTCAAATACAATATTGTAAATAAATAAATCACAAACGCAAACGTAAGCACCCATACGCACGAAAGCACGGACGCACGGACGCACGCACACATTAAATTGACAGATAAAATAGAATGTGTCCATATCAACTTGAAAATACCTTCATTATAGTCGTGACATTGTGCGTTCCTAGGAAGTCCGACTTTGCTTTGTAAACGTAATGATGATCAAATCCGTCTTGGAAAAATCTAGACCAGCAAATTTCTACAAAGGCTAACGTTAACGCAAACCTAAAGAAGAGAAGCGCCGACATCTTTCATTACTGTTTAGCTGTTAGCCACAACCTAGCCGCAGTAACGAATAAGGAAGACGATGTAATAAGTCTATAAAAGGGTAAAAAATGGACTACTTTTTATCGCGAAGTTAGACACAACTGCATAAATAGGCGGAAGACTTGATAGCTAATCAGCTTTCTGTCCACTCACAGACAAGTAGATAGTTGAATGGTAAATATATGAAAACATAGAGATTGTAGACATCTAAAACTGATTGATTTTTTTTGACATACATCTTGTTCGGATATTATTAAATAATCCCCCAACTACGCGTTTTGGTGCCCATTTGCGTTTCGCTACAATAACAGTTTGAGACATGTCAAAGGAAAGCTTAAGATTTTCCCTTGAGTAAATGAATGTGTTCTTTGAAATAAATTATTGAAATAAAGACTGAGAATTAATACTGTACTCTTTTCTCTTAATATAATGAGGGTAGTCGTAGATTTGTTTATCTGAGAGCTAAATATATACTTAACGCCATTAAAAGTGCTAGTTGTTTTTATTTTGTGTTTATTTTTAATTAAAATATCTCCAAGATCGATTGCATAATTCCGATTGAACGTCTTTCAATACATGAATTGGACTTGATTTAATTTCTAATATATAACACTACAATCGATCTTGGCAATAAACACAAAATAAAAAAAACGTGCACTTTTACCATGTTTACTGGCGTTAAGTATAGTTAAAACTTAAAAGTAAAGCAAAAAAAAAAAAAAAAAGGATTCCCATACGACTCAGATTATGTTACAGTTTGTCTTTTATTTTTTGTCAATATGATCACTATCCTTATTTCTTGAATCAATGTTTATTTTAAAATTGTATTTTTTATTGCAGTAGTATATTCACTTTTTTAAATTTTGAGGAAAATTAAGAAATGGTATTATTTTCACACACAATTTAAAGATTATAAAACGTAAGTAGTTTGCTCCTAACTGTCGAACGCTTTTGACATAGTATGCAACAACCCTATTATCTTAATAGATTGTCGATTCTTGAGTGTCTTCCTGATCCATATCTTAAACATCTCTTCAGATCTTAAATCTGGATAATCATCTAAATAAGACCATTACAAATATTTGAAAGCACCCCCCACTAAATAAGCGTAGTGATATTCTAGACAAAATACGACAAAATTGGATGCATTTTACGAGTACACAGTCATATTTGATAAGGCCTTTATCGCAGCGATAAAACAAGGCATTGCTGATCGAATAGTTTTGCTTTTAGATCCTATGAAGTACTCACGCATTGAATCTGAATGTTGATATAATGTATATAATGAATGTTAAAATGAAGCTGCTTGCGTTTTATATTATTTTAACATGTATTGCTCAAACAGTTCAGAGTCTGACAAATTCTTGGAGTTTTTGGAGTTCGTGCAGTTCGTCGTGTGGTGGGGGATACACATCGAGAACAAAATTACTAGAGCATGGCTATAGATTGTGCGGTGAGACTTGTTACAATCATGGAACTTTCACCAATATCTCAAACAACCATTACAATTATGGACATTGCGCCTGCCAAGCTGGATATACTGGACGATGCTGCGAAGACGGTTAGTACACTTTTAAAATCCAAATCCATCAATTAACAAGATGCACTGTATTGAGCTATGGAGATACACAGTTAACTATTATACTATGCATGAACTGAACTCAATTTGTCTATTTTAAGTCTACTTTTGCAGTCATATCTGTCATACAGCCATATCACTTATTATTTGTGCTTCAAAGCTTCAGACGTCTGTCTCCCATGTGTATGATTTCTGGTTGTGGTGTGCCAGGTGGAACTGTGAATAGTTCATCTCGGATCCCTCTAAAAATATTGTTAATAAACAAGAGCACATTCCCTAAACTTGACTTTAAATATCATTTATGAAATTCGAATTTGATTTGAAGCAAATATTTCTCTTGGATTTGAACATCTTAGGAACCAAATATATAAACTTAATTAAGACTATATTTCATTACTGATAACAGAACGTGTCATACGAAAGCAGATGAAATGGACTGACATTACTGTTTATTATTTTAAGGCTCATGAATTGTATAGAGATGTGTTAATTCATTAGAGCTTGTGTTAATATATTTTACTAAAATACAACTAAAATTTATTTATAACTCATGAAAGTTAGAGTTGTATGCCATGCCTCGGAAACTATCTTGTTTTTATGAACTCTTGCTTTATCGAGTCGGAGAGTCAGCGTTCTTGGGAGGAAAACCTTCATTGTGTTAGTGATCGCATGCTCAGCTCATGTGGAGTGGATAAGTCCTATTGTTTTTGGCGCTTGTTTCAGCCAAATGCTTTTTTTAACTTTTCAGACAAAATGCATATCGTACCTAAACAATTATATCAGTGAAACAGACATTTTTAGTGGTAAATAAAAATAACTTACTTTTTAAAATCAGTTGAGAAAGAAAAAATTCATGCGCGAAAGCTGTTTTTGATGAGGCATTTTCAATGCAAAATTCTGCTGCATGAAAAATTTGAAAAAAATATTTCTTTTTTAGATTGTTTATCCAAAAATATTTTAAATTGTTGAATATTCGAAAATAAAGACATCCTGAAAATGTTATAGCAAAATATGAAGGCTAACTGAAGTTACATGACATTTCTTAATTGTCTGCTGTTCCACCAACAAGGAATTTACATGGGAAAAGCCCATCAAAAATCATTTGGTCTGTGAAATATTTATTTCTTAACCGATTTTCAAAACTAAGGTATTTTATTTACCACTAAAAATACCAGTTCTAGTAATATATAATTGATGTACGTATTATTTAAATTGCTCAAGCTACTACAGAAAAACCTTTGAAACAAGCGCCCCATACAATAATCATAAAGTGAAGTGTTTCGGGAACTCTACCTCTGACAGGTAGGTGCTGATTCTTCAAAAATAATTCGCTACCTATAATGGATCGATATCAACCTGCTCGGAATTATGTGTTATAGTTAGATTTTGTAGCAGGCCTTTAAAATTGAATTTAGAATAAATAAAAGCATTAAGTTGGTGCTCGATTCTATGAACTGTTTCCTGGTTCTATGTATCTGGTTCCTAGTTATTGATTAGTACCGAAACAGAACTGAACAAAATGATTTTGACTTTGCAATGCATATATCACAATATGGTGGATAACGGCAACATGCGATGCAATAAAATCGACAAAATGAAATAAATGTGCTAAACAAATTTACTTTGATTCTCGGTTTTATGAACCGGTTTCTGATTTCAGTTTACTGGTTTCTAGTTATTGATTTGTACCGAATAAGAACTGAACAATACGACTTATAACCTATAATCATAAATTCACTTACTGGGCATGAACACTTTAAGACGGGTTCGAGAATTTGCGATGACAAGCCATCTGCGTAATCTCATTGGGCTATAAAATTATAAGCTTGTTTGGCAAATTTTTCAGCTTTGCAAAGATCATCAGCTGAGCGATTCAATGTCATTTTTGCCCTCTTATTCAGAGCATGGAAGCTTTATTTCTCACTTGAATTCCAGTAAATATGTATAGCCAGTAGAGAGATACAGACAATATTGTTAAGTAATGTTTTCAAAAATGTTCGCATGACTTTAAATAGGGTACCTCAGGCTTTGTAGCTAAATTTGTTTTAACAAATAAAAAGCCATAAAATGACCAAAATGGTTTGAAAATATAGATAGAACATTAACAGTTTCCTATATATTGCGCAATAATTAATGTTTATAAAATATACTAAAGTAGCTATAAAAGTCGAACAGGAAATGTAGCATGCATTTGACATGGTTGAAAATAGGTTTATCGCCTTGGAACGGTCTGTGGCAAAAACGCCGCTGGGGGATTTAATCCGGGTTCTAGGGTGCACCAAACCTCACTCTTATCCTGTTGTCATCCCAATAAAAGTGGACAGTGTAAATAACGAATCCTCGCCAGGCTATATCCTCTAACAAACTGGTCTTACCAGGCCATAAAGTTAAGCGGCACGCCGTGTAATAAAATCGACAAAATAAAAAAAGCGATATAGTTCGGGAAATGTCCATTATTCACCAATCGAACGAAAATTGAGATACCTTGACAAATTCTAAGGAGAGATTTTAAAAGAGACTTTCAAAAATGTAAATAGCGACATAATTTAAGAAAGTATTAGTAATATGTAACACATTTTTAACTTGTATGAAGTGACGTCAACAATAGTAACTTGTGCAGTGACGACGGCATCTAATTGACAATTAGGACACATTTAGGTTTATTGTAATTGGGGATAAAATTGTCTAAATTTTTTGCCATAATACCATCATCCCAAATGGAAATATACTTTTAAAAATATAACCAAAGGAAACGATAGTGCCTTTCAAAATTAAGTTACTGGGTAAGCTGCCAAATACTTTATATTACAGTAAAGGAAAATATACTTAATTCCAAGACTACACTGCAGAAAACGATAGTTAGATATATACAAACGCTTTATAGTGCATATTTGTAACATATAACGTATAGTACATTCAAATAACAGAAAAAAATTATCATGATTAGTTTGTGTCTAAAGTCTGAAGAAAAAAAAACACGTTATATTTATGTTAATGATAATTATATTTGTATACTTAATGTTTTCGCAAAGTTATCACTAACATTAAACTTGAAGTGGGATCTGTTTTTTTATCAGCAGAACAGAACATACATTTTATTTTGACTTGTGTTGTTCATCCTCTATAAATACAAAACGAATACAATAGATGTATATTAGTCAAGCGACTAGAGGAATTCTGCATAGGACTATTAATATAGTGTCTGGATAAATTATATAAAATATTTATTACATTTCCAGTTAAAAATGAAAAACATAATATAAGAATAATTATTTCTTGCATGCCGGATAAGGCTATCCACGTTTTACATAGGGGATGGAAAGTCTTATCTTTATGGGTAAATATAAAAGTCACGCGCGCACCAAGATCTGATATGCAGGAAAACATGCAAAACGTTAGTAGCTGGCGGCGTCAATGCACAACATGTCCCTGATATGCAAGAAAAAGAATCTAGCATGTGTATTCGGTTCAGATAGGGAATTCCAACCCTCGGTATAAGTGTTTTAATCGAAACCTCGGCAGAAAGATACTTACAATCTATTGACAACAGTAATTCGTAATATTAACTTATGCATAGTTTAATATTGCAAACTTCTGTAAAACTGATTCATTATGTGACGAAATTAAAAAATAAACATACTATGTCTGACATTATTAAATAATGATTAAAATGTGCTGAATGAAAAATGTGTTGAATGATATATTGCATTGTTTAGACGGCCTCAGGCCTGGCCGAGCGAACCACACCTTTATGTACAACTTATTATTTTCAGCAATTTGTTATGAGACTCCATCAACATATACAGGCAAAGTCTCCCATACAGTCAGTGGCCGAACTTGCCAATCCTGGTTAGCAGACTCACCTCACACTAACCCCTTTTATGATGAAAGCGATGCTTTTCCGGATGCAACAATGCATGATGCCAATAATTATTGTCGGGATCCGGATGACACAGGGGAACCTTGGTGCTATACAACCGATGATGATGTGAGATTCGAGAAGTGTGGAATATCTAAATGTCACTGTAAGTTTTCTTTGGTTTTATCATATGTTTGATTATTGTCAAGTTGACACCAAGTAACTGTATCATCTGCTGTAGCTGAATGTGTAGATAGAAAAATGGTATATCTGCAAGGAAACTATATCACAGTACCGCGAAAATGTCAGTAGCTGTCGAACAGAATGATCTTCTGTTACTTTTTTGTTCAAACAATTTAATTAGATTAGTTAATAATCTCGCATACAACGATAAGCAAAGATAATCGCGATAATAATAATTTATAAAACATTCGAATGTGATAGGACATTGGCAAATAAGCACTGTTACAAAATATGTACAAAAATCGAATGCTAGCAATAAAAGCAGACTTCATTTTATATAAACCTATGCTTCAGATAAGACGCAACCGCTATCACTTTTAGCGAAAATATTTCCTAAATTCTTACAGAATGTGTCCGTTTAACTTGCACTTGAATAACCCAGCTCAACAATTAAACTATATTAAGTTAACGTATTGGGCATAGTTAGAGTCATAACTTTGGGTTTTTTATTCTCTGAAACTACAAGAGCTAGACGTTATTTTCATGTAGAATAAGCTTATAGACCTATACTCTATAGATTCCCGAACAGATTGACGACTAGTTGGTATGAACAATATAAATGTCGCCAACATCATATTTGTTAATAAGTCACTAGAGAGGTGATCGGTTGATAGAAAAGCGGATCATGGACCTCTATGTATACTTGTGTATTCGTGTGTATAATTTAAGCTGTGGACGAGTGTGCTAGCAGACCATGCAAAAATGGAGCCTCTTGCAACAACGTCCAATACATGTACAAGTGTATTTGTTCCGCGGGATGGACTGGGACCAACTGTGATGAAGGTAACAAAGTTTGCATGTGTTTTATATATATTTTTAAACTGTTTAGTGATTGACCACTCTATCCCCTACAGTCAGTCACTACACTTCGGGACTCTGTGATTGCGCCTGCTGAAACCTGGACAAACGGAGGTAGGTTCTTGAACTTTCGGCCCAAGGGTTTCTTGGTCATACCCTAGATTTATTTTCTCTTTGGCTGCAACTACAGTGATTGTTCTGTATACATCCTGAGGTGTTTCTAATCATGTATTTTATATAGCTTTACAACAAAATTTAAGTGTTAAGTGTACAGTTGGCTAATTTCTCTGGATTTGGATTTTCATATTAGATACAATCGATTTAAGCTATAATGTAGGCCTTATTGCCAACTGGTCATGTCAAGTCAGTAACCCAGTCGTCACCACTGTTTATGTTATGTATTGTCATTTTCATTGATATTTTAAATAGGCTCATTTATTTCGGTTTGTGGTGTAGTATGGACCTTTAGCGCCATTGCGTTAGATTGCTGTGGTTTTTACAGGACCTTGTTTCTCATAAATTAAAAGGGATAACATCTGATTTATATATGTGTATTAGCCTTAGTTGTGCTGGTATCTTCTGTTAAAGTGTATCTCTACTAACATTTTTAAATCGCAGGTAAAAGACGCACGTGATACCTTCGTCGTTATTAATCTGCGAATACACACTAACAAATTAAAACAACTACACAACATAAATTAATAATCACTCTTTAATGTACAATTTCACTCTGTATCCTAGTAATCCGGCACCTTTCAGTCTCATTTCATCGTTGTTCTCATTAATTCAGATCCCACGTATAACGTCTAGTGTGTGTGTGTGTGTGTGCGCGCGCGTGCGTGTGTGCGTGTGTGCGCACGCGTGCGTTCCCGTCTGTCTGTTATTTTGCCTCCATTTGGATGTTGTTGATTTTAGGACTTTCATAATAGCGTGTATTGAAACCCGCTTTTTAAATACACATTCGTTTTATGTATGCTGCATATGGTAGCTAAGCGCCCTCGTTAGGATGTGGTTCGCCAAACGTTTGTTCGCTATATAGAGAGATATATCTGAAAGGTAAGACATTTTTTCCCCATATATACATATATATTATTATCCATCTTAATTTCAAATCCAATGAAAATCAAGTATATGTAATACGTGATTATAATATATCTAGGTATTTACACTTTATACCGACAGAGTCTCGAAACACCGATATATGGTATTATTGGACTTAAGTTTCGAAAATCGCGGATATTATATTTTCCGTATTGGATTATTGTGCAGGAAGTGCGGTCGCAACAACTCTGATAAAACTTAATCGAAACGAATTGAGATGCTCCAAATGATTTGCTCGTCTAGACAGACAGTCGAACATACTTTAATAGTAGATCTATCATTATTTGAATAATATAATTTTATATTTGTGACTGTTTATGCTAGATTTTAATAAACTCGTTGGATAGAAAAATAGGATACTCGACCGAGTTTCAAATCCTAATATTTTAGCCAACACGATTATAAAAATCAATAATACTCAGTCAGTAAGATACTCTACAGTAGATGTATATATTTTAATGTGAATTAAAAGAAACAGCAAAAAAGATCAATAAAATTTATATGGATAATAGCACGTACATTAATTGTACAATAACAATTCATAAAGGTCAGTTCACTGTATAATAACCTTATAGCATGTGTTTGTATACCAAGTGTATTTGTTATACCGAAGTTTTTTAAAAAAAAACAGGGTATATTAAAATCGCATCCGTCCGTCAGTCCACCCGTCCGTCCGTTTCTATATCTCCTCCTCAACCGCTGAACGGAATTCAACAAAACATGGGATATGACTACACCATATAATGACGGTGTGCAAGAGCAACATTATTTTTGGCTCCGCAGCCAGAGTGGGGGTCAACAAATACACTATTAACACTGTCTTTATTCCATATTGTAATCGTCTATGAAAGATAAACAACATATCAAACGATATTATTGTTTCACTGAAACTCGGACATCTTCCCAGGGTCCCAGGGTGAGTGGGTGGGGTGGGGGTCATATTTTATTTTTGTGTAATTATGTCTCAAATAGAATATTTTGTTGATGGGATTATGCTGTATAATTTCACCGTAAGGTTTTCCTAATTTTGCACATAACCTGGTATTTGTAATAATCGTCTTTCAAATATAAAAACATATGAATGACAATTGATTTTATTATTTCAAACTCGGACGTCTGCCCAGAGATGAGTGGGTGGGGTGGGGATATTTGTTTGTTTGTTTGTTTGTCATTATGTCTCAAATGGAATGTTACGTTGATGGGATTATACTGTGTATTTTATTCCCTCCATTGTCCCCTGTGAGACCCAGAAAAAGCGTTGTGAAAAAGTCAAATACATTAATAATCATTTATACTTAAGTTTTCATAATTTTGCATATAACTTGGTATATATACTCGTCTATGTAAGATTAACAACATACATTTTATTATCTCAATCTTTGACGTTTGCAAATCGGGATATTGTCTTCCCGAGTGAAATCATACACGACACATAATACACACGTCTAGTGTTATTATTTCTAGTTGTTTTGCTAGTTTCTTTTCAGTACTATAGAGGGCGTGTGTATTACCTCATAATATTATAAAATATTACACAAGATACGTTTATACGAATTAACGTATATATAAACTCACACTAGTGTATACTATATATATTCTGTATAGCAAATGACTAATTATATCTAGAAATTGGTTAGACTGGTCAATACACAGTTTACGACCAAAATATATAATATGCAATAAAACAGTAGTAAACGGAAAAAACGCTGGGGATGAGAAAAAAAACCGTGGCTAGTGTAATAACTGGGCATGTCACTGCCACGAGACAGTTTGAAAACCGCAAATGTGGCCAGACACCCGGAACCCCACTTTAAAACAGTGTTATTTTCCCATGCTTTTGCAGATTAACTGGTATAAATAATTGTCTGTGAAAGAGATTCACAGCATGTCAAACGATTTATTATTTATTGTGGAAGGCGTGGTTGGTTTCGGGAGGATAACAGGGGTTCAATTTGTTTTAATTATGTTTCAAACGAACATTTTTATGAAGGGATTACAGTGTATAATAATACATATTTATTCTCTCTCTCTCTCTCTCTCTCTCCTCTCTCTCTCTCTCTCTCTCTCTCTTTGTGTGTGTGTTTGTGTGTGTGTGTGTGTGTGTGTGTGTGTGTGAGTGTGTGTGTGTTTTCTTTCTCAATAAAATGTAATGATTTTGGGAATGTCAGTCAAATTTGCTCCAGGGTCACTATGGGACTCGGAGATAATGGTCAAAAGTTCAAATACACAAATACCCTAAACATTTTTTATTCATTTACAGTGTCATACATGTATAAAGATAAGCATAAATAGTACTATTTCTGATCTGAGTATCACAGAACAATCAAACAATTACAGATAAAATGGATACAGGGTTAAAAGAAATTGACCTGTGTGAAGAAACCGTGGGTATTTGCGATGGCGCGCCGTCGAATTCGTTCTAGTTGTAATTAGTGTAATTTTGTAATTCTTTTAAGACGTAGATGAATGCGCCAGCAGCCCATGCAAAAATGGAGCCACGTGCACTAACTGCAGGAACAATTACGCATGCAGGCTGTGTCGCGGGGATGGACAGGGACCAACTGTGATGAAGGTAATGACGTTTGATGAATGGTGCTAGTTAATCTCATAGTCACAATATCACAGTAATACTTCTCAATTTCGTTGAAGTTGTCTAGAGGCGATTTCGAGGTCATTTTACCGACCAACATTTTCCCAAAGCTATAATGCTGATGCTTTATACACCATTAGAAGGCTGGGCGTGGCACAGTCGGTAGCGCGAGCGGAGTTTGTAACCGGTGAGCCCCCGGGTTCAATCTGAGTTTCGTCGGTGTGTTCTTGGGCATAGACACTTTCCCTTAGCCTCGTCACTCGGATGGGGACGTAAACCGGGCGGCCCCGAGCACGTTAAAGAACCATAGGAATATATTCGATAATAAGAGTAGGGCACGGTTCCCCGGATTCCTATTAATCCTTCCCACTCTCTGGGGGCGGCTTTCAATTCAACTTTTATACAACATTAACCCGTGGAGTTTTCCCTAAATTAATATTTGAAGCACCTTAAAAAGACACACGGCAATCTTGATATTTTTTAAAGTCGAATGGGCCCAGTCAGTTTTTTCTGTAAAATGTAAATCGTTATAACTAATTATTTTACTAGTCAAAGAGCAAATTAGTGTTACATTATTACTACTTGTCTGATTATATTGCTATATAGTATATAACTGCCAATATTTATTACCTACTTATTCAATATAATGGAAGAGGAGTTAAAGTAAAACTGATACTGAATTAAAACAAATCGAGATGTAATTTATTTTCTTGATAAATACTTTAAGATTCCCATGTGTCCCTGTTACATGTTTAATATAAAGTCGATAACATCCACAGTTCTGTACGAATCGACCTAAGTCCCTTTAGTAACACTATATATATTCATCTTTGTAATTGTCGTTGGTTTCTATGCGTGCTTTTTCTTACTGTGATCCTTGATCCTTGAATGTTACATTTCCTACTCGGAATTTTATATCTACTTCTAAATATGGTAAAACACTATCGACCTTAACTGTACAAGTTATGTATCGCCATCCATAATACTGCTTTGCCACCCAACATAGCATTTGAGGGCTGATCCTAGTTTTGTTTTGAAATCATGCAAGCAAACTTGGTGCTCAATCTGTCCCTTCTCCGCTTAATTATGGTCAAGCGTCCGGGGTGGGGGCGGGGCTATGTAAGAGTGGTTATGAGTCCATTTAGATGCAGTAGCCTTTTGCAAGCAACACTACGTATGATACTCAAAGGTCTGGAGGGAGAGTGCTTTGTTGTCCACACACACAACATCACCAATCACACTGCTATGGCTGGAACACTCGCAAAAAACGTATTTATTTCTTCGACAAGTATATGTTTATTCCTTCCAGCATCGATGATGTTGCAGGGACAGTGTTACCACCATTTTGAAAATGCCCTGCTTAATACTAGAACCAGAAAACTTGAGGATATACCGGAAGTTTCGTTCATTAGGGCAACACCATGTGCATTTCTTAGTGTTACCCATACATAGCTAACATTTGTATTATACCTCAAAGTTTCTTACTTGTCTTCGTTTAAGTGAAGTTTGAAACTTAACACTACAGACGTTATACTTAAATCGCATGCCGGCGCCTTGAAGGAAGGCGTGTCCTTTATTCGTAATTTCATATTCACCAGCTCATGCCTAAATAGGGTATTCAAGTGATCAAATTTAAGCAGGGCATCATTAACTTTATAGAGTAATATAGAGTTGTGCACATCGTACCTGTACATAATTTTACAGGGGGAAATTTGTAAGTCTCGGGGGCTAGAACTAATGAACATTTGTATTTACAGGCAGTCGTTCTAACCACTGACATATGGAGACTTCTTGAGAACATGGGTCTATTTACTGCCATTTATTATGATGCAAAATAACTTAATATATTTGAACAGTCACTGTTCAAAACGCATCAGTATGATATAGAATATAAGAAATCCGAACAGGCAAAGTATCATTCAAGGACGACATTCAACCACAAACACACACAGCAACAAAGACAATTGAAAGATGAATAAAAGGCCAAATAAGACATCACGAACACGAAAAGGGTTGACAATAAGGCGACCCGCCTTGGTAAACGGCGTCAGTGGCAATACAGGCCGCTGGGGGTAGAAACCAGGTTATAGGGTGCACAAAACCTCGACTCTATCCTACTGTCATCCTGTAAAACGGGCCACAGCATGTACTAGGCAATATAGAGTAAGAACACAAAGATGCTCGTTTATAGATTCAATACAAAAAAAAATCACGGCCTACGAAACAGCACAAAGAAGGTAATCATTGACTTGGCAGAAGCCAGAGGCAACAAGAGAACACACCAGTTGAGGGCACGACACATGAAATGATTGCAGACAAAGCCACGCGCACCGTCCCTTTGGGCTTTAAGTAGACGTCATCCTAGAATCCACAGCCCTGTTCGGTCATCGCACACTTAAAAGGAAAGCACAGTGGCGAACTGTAAATGGGTCCACACCATTAGTATGCAGTGCGTTGGCAAATGATAGGGTCTCAACTAGAATTCCGTTCTCAAAACATTTAGCGCGGATGATAACGTTGTGCGCCTGTTGCGTGATAGCTATTGCGTGTATACTATTAGTGTTAAGAAGGCGTCAACGAATCGCAAACATATTCGTTGGTCTAGTCTAGTATACCATGTATTAAAGAATACAAAAGTGCATTGTTCCCTTGTTTCGATGCGTTCAGAGCAACCTTTTGGATTGAAATCTACTACGGGAAGCCGTATATTGATCGTGTACCTTGAAAAGGCTAGTTAAAAGAGTGATATTTACGAATTTATACAACTTGTTGGATATTCGTCGAAATTGTACGACTTGCACCCAAAGACTCATTCTATGTATGGAGTTAATACTAGTTTTAAGGTATACTGGCGGTCTGTAGCTTTAAGCGCATAACTGTGGGGTATAATTCGTATATTATTTATATATTGTTCAGAACATGAAATTAACAGACGATGGATTGACTCAAGCCATTTGCTAATTTCTTATCACTTGTAACACACAGACCAAAACGAAAATGTGTGGCAAGATGACGGTAGGCCTATTCAAGTTGACTAATTCTATTCGAGATAGTTGTTGACGTTCATATTTATACTACCTACCGCTAAACTGGTGAGCAATGTTTAAACTATTCTATCCCGGGCCAACGGTGAGCTAAGCTGTACATCGTGTTTTTTTGTTAGGCTCTCTTTATATCTATCATCAGGGTATCAGTGATCTCTTTGTTAGTCTGTATACAAATTACACACCAGTCACAATGTACGGGACAACCAGCTTATTGAACCGCTGTACTGCTTAATGGATAAGATTTGCAGGAAAGTCAGCAAGCTAATTACAAGTTATAACGTGGATTTTATTCAAATTATGTACGCATATTATTATGAATAATCGATTATGAAGTCAACACATCGAGTCCAGTCCGTACAGCTTTTTCTAAATATAGTGTATTGCCTGTGATTGCCAAACAAGGATATTTGCTCGGATGTCTATTTTGTATGGCAACACTAGATCTTGACCTCCCCAGAGTAACGCTAGATCACGTTAAGAACTAAAGTAATGTTTCATGTAAACATCATTTATTGTTTAGCGAGGAGTTGGGGCCACCACAACGGGCTACCTTTACCTAAATTAGACAAGCCTTTAGATGCTAAGTACTTGAGTGCAGGGTTTCATTTCAGCATGAACTTGCCATTTGGAGGGAAATACAAGATTTTGTTTAGACCTTAATTCAACAGACAACATGCCTTGATGGCCAGCTTTCTGGGCCAAGTTTTTCAGGGATCAATAAGAGATTAGAACTATGCTTCAATAAAGGATTGATGTCGGTACCACTTGTCTTTTAGAGAGCGATAACAGTTTCTAACAACTGCCACTGTGCCCCCACCATATTTGACCGAAATGCGTATGTTTTCAATGAACTAGACGTCAGATAGAAAACGATTAAGGTCCATTGCCTAGCTCTGTTTCTTGGATAAGGATTGTCTTATTAATATTCGAAATGCTCCATTAGATGCAGCTATAGATGTCAGATATTCCCAATACAATATAACTAATGTCTCTAGGCGAAATGATTGGTACTTATAGCTACTGCGAATATGAATACTGTATTACTGTAGAGCTTCTTTTGCCGCTAACATAATATAGAGGGAGTATAAGTACCCACTGCTTCTCATCACCAATGCTATCTCAGAAGCTGTATACATACAAGAAAAGCAAACTAACCAATCCTATCTCAGAAAACACTACAATAGAAAGCAAAGTACCCACTCCTGTATCGAAATGCAACATACAATAGCGCAGAGTTACGCTCCTTTCTCAGAAAACCACACAGATTACAAGGCAGCAGGAGTTACAACTTTTTATCGCAGAGAAAGCATACGACAACAGGGTTACCACTCCTATTTCTGAAAACATACACACAATAACATCATATAGATCTCTATCTGGAAAATAACAAAATCTGCACACTTTTGGAATTTGTATTTTTGTTTCGTTTTACGCGACCGTATTGACTTATTTCATAGATTATTACGTTTCATCTTGATGCGTGATACAGGCGTGTATGTACCGAGAGAAAGTTCGATGTTCAATTGTACTTACGTATGTATTAATCTGCTGTCCACGTTTATCTTGTCTTCCGTTATTATCTCGTAAATTCGCCATTTTTCGATGTGTGTGTGTATAAGCTTTTATTTACCCTCGCTATATTGCACGAAGCATTTTAGCGAGCTTGTGTGAGGTGATGTGCGTAGTGCTATATATCTATCTACAGTCTACTTGAGGCAGATATAGTGCTGCCGCAATCTGGAGAAACACATGACATAGTACACGATACCCCACGATGGGAAAATGGAAAGTGGACACAATTATAGTAACATTTGATTTCTTTAAATTCAGTTTGTTTTCGTTGTGTATTAAAACTAATAGTCTTCTTTTTTGTAAGAAATCATACTTTCTAAATAAACATTAATATTTATTTTATTTCTCTGTGTACGAGACATAGTACAACGATACCCCACGATTGCGAAAAATGGAAAGTGACACAATTATATAAAAATTTGATTTACTTCTAATTCAGCTTTGTGGTTCGTATGTGTATTAAAACTAATAGTCTTCTTTTTTGTAAGAAATCATACTATTCTAATAATCATTAACTATTTATTTTATTAATACGATACTCCATCAGCAGCGTTAGACTTGTTCTGCGTTTGAATCTGCGTTTGGTATACCATTAAACTGACGGAATGTTTAGGTTAGTTTCGTGTTTTAAATTACCAACTATCACAGTTTCCATTGCCCGTTAGTTAAATTACTTACTGGAAGCCGTTTATGCTTGCGTATACCACCTACAACTATATATTAAACGTATTTATCGTCTAAAATAACCACTATAGTGAACAAATTCAATTAATTTTATAGTGAGTTACATTTGTGTTTAAACGTACTAAACAATACGCAACTTTAACATAGCTTTGTGTGGCTGGGACGGAAGATGGTGTTGGCCTGGACCAATGCGGTTCTAGGCAAGTACGAGAGAGACCTGTCAATGTGATGGCGGATTTCACGAAAAAGACAAGGGTCGGATCAGGCTCAACGTGTCAGTGTACGTATATAACATCTTTAGTACTTTTGTCTAGCACAATGTAATTGTAACTAACTCTAAACCAATATGAAATAAAGAAGAAACTTCATAAGATCAGTAATCTGATAAAATGGTGTTGGATGTTTGGCATACTGGA